>JADRCD010225579.1:0-53970 GCA_019843815.1 Montemys delectorum | reverse complement strand
GTGTGTGTGTGTGTGTGTGTGTGTGTGTGTGTGTGTGTGTGTATGTGTGCTGGAAACTGAACCCTGGTCCTCTGCAAGAGCATTATGTGCTTACTTAACAACTGAGCCATCTCTTCTGTCCCCAAAGTGTAAAATTTTTCTGACTTCACATTTTGCTTCAATGATAATAAATAATAGTTGCCGTTAATTTTCATGGTCATGCTTACTGGGAGAAGAGGCTGAAGGAGACAGCTTTCTAAAAGTCCAATGTAGTAGACAAGCACACGAGCACAGTCAGAAAAGTAATTTTAACACAAAGGCATGACATAGAGGGAAGTGGTGTGCGTGCGTGCGTGCGCGTGCCACAGTGTGCATATGGAGGTCAGATGGCAGGGACTTGCAGGAGTCAGTTGTCTCATTCTACCTCGTCGGGTCTGCGGATCCAACCCAGGTTGATATACTTGGTGGCAAGGCTATTATTGCTGACGCATCTTATCCACCCTGTTTTTCTTTTCTCCTCCTCTTCTTCGATACAAAGTGTAACTATGCAGATGAGGCTGAACTGGGTCTTGAGTTCTCCTGCCTCAAACTCCCGAGGAGTGCTGGGTTTGCAGGCGTGCTGGTCCATACCTGGCTTGCAGACTCTTTGAAAAGTATAAACACATTACACATCAGTGAGCCATTACTGATATTGTCAGTCTTACTCACTTTTTAGGTAACACACAGCTAAGACAGCACAAGGTAGTTAGAGTCCGCTGTTCCCAGTAAGTCTTACTTCAGGATAATTTCCTTCCAGCCTTCACTTTGTTGATTGCTCAAAAACCACGAACAGAAACCAGAAAACCCACATCCTCAAACCAACCCTTTATCTATTTGTCCCATTTGCTTTTTTTGAAGATGAAACAATATTTTCCCAAACCGAGGAAAGAATTTTCCTTAGAGACAATTATTGAGCTCCAGGCTACATTAGAAGCTGTAGGTGTACTGACTAAATAGTGCCTCTCTCAGTGGGAACTTGAAGTCCTTTCACAGTGACAGCGTGCTGTGCTCCGGGAGTACTAGCTGCCACATTTTTTCAGGGCAGGGAGTAGGTGCAGCCGAGGCCGCCCTGGTTGGGCTCCGGAGGCCGATGTGGTCGAAGTTAGGCTTAGATCCCGCACTCATTTTGCGGCTGCGGCTTGGAAGGCAGCCCTTCTGCCATTCCCTTCTCCTGGAGCCTACAGAATAGGTCCTTCTTACTACTACAGCAGATCAACCGCAGTGAGGATTTGGCGTTCTGGGTTTCGCTCTGCCACTCGATTTTTAAGGACCTAGAGCGCCCACAAGCGGAAGAATAGCTGCATAACTTCAGAAGAAGCTCGGAGAAGGAGAAAAGGCCACTGTAATGCGCTCCTCTTAGGGGGCGGGGCCACCCTAGGCCTCGCCCCTCTCAGGACCCAATTTCCGACGCAAACTCATCTCGGGGCTCCGATTGGCTGGCTTCAGAGCGTGAGGACGTTGCGTCGCGGGGCGGGGCGGACGAGCGGTGTCTGTCAAGGTTTCAGCTCTACGCCCCCGACCGCCGCCCCCTCCCTTGCAGTCAGGTCGTCTCCTCCTCTCCCTTGCTCTGAGAGAGGACAGGTGACGGCCGAAGCTCCGGGTGGCCGCTCAGCCTCCGGGCATCTCTCCTCAGCCGACTCTCTGAGCCAGCTGCTGTCCTCGAGCGGGTCCCGGCCGGGGGAAGATGGCGGCCGCGCCCCGCGCCATCTGGGAGCTGCGGCGCCTGGGCTGTGGGTTGGGACCCCTCGCCAGGTTGTTCATCCTTGCGCAGGCGCTGCGGCTGCTGCCCGCTGCCCGGGCCGACCTGTGCCCGGCGCCCTGCGCCTGCCGTCTTCCTCTGCTGGACTGCAGTCGCAGGAAGCTGCCCGCGCCCAGCTGGAGGGCACTGTCGGGCCCGCTGCCCCCCGACGTCTCCAGCCTGTGAGTAGAGGGCCCGAGGGCGCGGTCGCCAGCGAGTTCGGAAGGGAGCTGCCTTATTGAGATTGTGAACTTTGAATGTTAGGGTTTCCCGGGACTCGTGGGAAGAGAGGGGTTAAGGGGTGTGGGGTCCTAGGGGATCTGCGACGTTCCGGGCTGGACTCACGGGTCCTGTGCAGCACAGCTGAGACTCTGGATGGGTCGGGTCCAAGTGCGAAGCCCTCTGGGCTGCAGCATTTTTTTTTTTTTTTTTTTTTTTTTTAATTCCAGCTTGACTGGTCCTTGGGCACGTGATGCAAACACGATCTCTCCCAAAGATACAGGAGTTCTCTTTTGTCCCCAGTTCTCCCATCGGCTCATTGTACGTTTCAGTTTTGATACTTGAGTTCTTGATAGGGTTGAAAACCTCTGCATGCATAAGGAAGATCATTGCTGATCCCTAATATTTTTTAAGAGCAGTATTCTTTAGTAATCAGTTTAAAGAAGGGAAAGATTTTTTTTTTCTTCCCAAATCAAGGTACTTTGTTTTCAAGTCAAAGAGTCAAAGAACCTTCATCTCAGATCTCTTTGTTTATGTGTGAGAGTCCAGTGATTGAGTGGATTCTGGAGTCTCTAGCTCTGACTTTAAATCCTGACAAACATGTATTAGCTAGTGGCACTTGGAGAGCTCTCTGGTCTGAGTCAGTAGGTATTAAATACAACAGTAGGTATTAAATACTGCAATTATGAGACTACATAGCCACCAACATACAGTTATGTCTCTGCCACTAACTGATCAACATGCTTATTAATTGACTTCTAGAGTTACCTCTGAAAAAGAGTTATCACTAAAAATAGTTTTGAGATATAATTAAAATTCGAAGACTGGTTAGATTCTTATTGGAAATAGAATACAGATAGAACATCTGTATTGCAGAGGTTAAGTATACATTTGCAGAAGGTATTTATAGGTTAGCATAGATAGGAAAGAAGCTAACTCCTGTATTTATTGAGATTAGTAACTGCTACAGTTAATATATTATTGCAGTATAGTAATACAGCTTCTGACAATTTGTGGTGGTTACAGCTGTAGCTTATTCTGGTTTGACTCAGACTGTAGTATTATTACGTAGCATAGCCTGAACTAAACCAAGCAGAGCATCTTCTTTATACAGTAGGTGCCTTTTTTGAAGAAATTGATGAGACAGCTACCTGATTATGATGGACTGAATCTGACATAGGTTTAAACATAGTATGACTTAATGCAACTAATTGAAATAAACATGACCTGCTTTTGAAGACCCTTCATTGAGACTTGCTGAGTGTGTTTGTTTAGTATGCATGAAGCTCTGGGTTTGAACACTAGTGCTGAAAAATAATAAAATCATCAGTATATAGAAATTAGAAGTAATGTTACCAAAGATGCAAATTGCCAGAAGCTAACTGACATTTAATTGGTTTTATTTTGTTTTACTTTTTTTTTTTGTCTTTTCCCTTTTGTGTTTTGAGAGGAGGTACTGCCAGGTAGCACAGGATGACCAAGTGTCTATCCTCCTGCCTCAGTTTACTGACTGCTGCCCACCATTCCTAGCTTGCATTCAGAAAATTGAAATTAAGCCAGGCAGTGGTGGAGCACGCCTTTAATCCCAGCACTTGGGAGGCAGAGGCAGGCAGATTTCTGAGTTTGAGGCCAGCCTGGTCTACAGAGTGAGTTCCAGGACAGCCAGGGCTGAGAAACCCTGTCTCGAACACCCCCCCCCCCAAAAAAAAAAAAAAAAAGGAGAAGAAAATTGAAATTAAAATGAAATTAAAATGTGAAATGCCTTGGAGAACAATTCCCTTATAGTCGATTATTTTCAATATAGTTTCACTAAAAATATCAAATCACAGGCAGAATGCAGCCATGTTCTTTGTCAGAGTATAATTCGAATGGGCTCTGGTTTGAATTATACAATTCAAACTAGAGAACCTACACAGCCTCTGTTCTCTGAAACCAAATGAGCATAGTGTCTACTGCTTATAATGTTATCAGCATTTTGACATCAATATTTGGCTCACTAACCTCTTAACATTCTAGGGCATTTCTAACCCATAGCTCAAAATTATTCTACTTTCCTCTTGCAAACCAGTTCCAAGATCCATAGAACAATATGATCAGCATATTGCAACAACAGCCTCATTTCTTATATTTTTGGTTGTGAGCCTAGCCTTTAATAGCTGAGCCATCTCTCCAGCCCAACAGCCTCACTTCTTAGTGTAGAATTTTTATATTAGTTAGTTACTTTTCTTTTTTCTTTTGGTTTTTCAAGATAGGGTTTCTCTGTATAGTCCTGGCTGTCTTGGAACTTACTCTGTAGGCCAGGCTGGCCTCTAGCTCAGAGATCAGCCTGCCACTGCCTCCTGAGTGCTGGGGTCAAAGGCATGAGCCACCACTGTTACTTTTCTTGTTGCTATGACCAAATATCTGACACACATCAACTCAAGGGAGGAGTTTTGGCTTATGTTCTAAGAGGTGCAGTCTATTATAGAAAGGGAGACTCCATGGCAGAAGGAGCATGTAGTGGCTTGCTCACAGCTAGAGGGAAGAGGAAACAGTTTTTTTGTTGTTTGAGACCAGGCCTTTCTAAGTACTCCAGGCTGTCCTTAAACTCCTATTTTTCCTAGTTCTGTCTCCTGAGTGCTGGGATCATTCTGTGAACCACATTGGACACTAGTGTGATTTTTGATTTGTGTCATAATGTTGATGCTTAAAAATTTTGGACTTTGGAGGATTTTGGATTTTCTGGTTAGGAATATTCAACCTATATTTAAATCCTCTCTAGTTATTCTGATATGTTAATGGAGAACCACTTAGCCAAAATAGCTATAGAGTGCTTGTGTCTGCTAGGCAAATGTTCTAAGCTCTGTCCCCAGCCCAAGTTGTTAGTGCTTCTCAAATGCCAACTTAAGAGATCTGTATTTTGTTTAATTCTTCAAAATTCCGTTGTCCTTTGGAAAACCCACAGATTCATTTTTATTAAAAATACTTTGTAGGGAGCTGGAGAGAAGGCTTAGCAGTTAAAAGCACTGGCTGCTCTTTTAGAGGGTAGGGTTCAATTCCCAGCACTCGTGCAGCTCACAGCCATCTGTAACTCTAGTCCTAGGGGATCTGAGGCAAGGGCTATACTGAGAAACTCTGTCTCAGAAAACCAAGGGGAGCTGGGGATAATCACATAATTTTCTAATATTTGAAAATATATTTCTCTCATCTTAGTAGCCTTTTTAAATGGATAAATTTTTACTTTTAATGTGTATGTGTTTTCTGTCTGTTAGTCTGTCTGTGTACATACAAATGCCTGGAGGCCAGAGGCATCAGATCCCCATGAAGTAGGACATTGTGATCTGCTAGGAATTGAATCCAGGTCTCTGGGAGAGCACCATGTGCTCTTAGGTGCTGACCATCTGTTCAACCCAATCTTATAGTTCTAAATTTTTGTGGAGAGGCAATGTATTATGAGATTATGAGATTGTCCTTTCATGTTATTTCGAGGCAGAGACTCTCAGTTAAACCAAGATCTAGCCAGCTTGCTAAGGGAACCCCTGTGTCTGTCCTTGGAGACTGGAATTACAGGTGGGCCACCCACTGTTTATGTGGGTTCTGGGGACCTGAACTTCAGTCTTTAACTTGCCAAGTGCTTTTAACTGCAGAACCATCTTCCTAGCTCTGCTTTATTCTTTAAGGGTGTCCTAAGCCTAATGAGAAACTGGCATTTAACCAATGGAGAAAGAGCATATTAAAAGCTTAGCAAAAATGTTTTTAAGAAGGGCTTTTAATGTGTTCTTATATTTTCTTTTATGTGCCAAAGTAGATGACTCAACTAATTCTCTGTTACTCTAGTTATGAAAAATGTTAGGATGTTCACTTGATACAAATTAAAACCAAAGCTATTTAAATAATTTTACCCCAATCAAATTACTACATTTGTATGTAGGACAATCTCCAGAAGAGTGGAATAGTTTATGTACTTAATTTTATTTTTCCGTTTTGTTTTTGTTTTGTTGAGACAGGGTTTCTCTGTGTAGCCCTGGCTGTCCTTGACTTGACTTATAGAGCAGGCTAGCCTTGAATTCATGGAGATCTCCTGCATCTGCCTCCCAAGGTAAATTTTACTTTTTTTTTTTTTTTTTTTTTTAAAAAATGTGCTTCTGTTTCTGTTTCCCTTTTCAAAAAAAAAAGACTGTAATTCAGTTATTTGTAAAATAGTTGGCAGGATAGATAACTAGTGATGAACAGTTTTAAAATTAAGCAATAAACAGTTCAAGATCAGAAACTGCACTGTAATAATTGGAAACTAAATACTATTTCTTTCGGATTTCTCTTGTTTTTAATATTTGTTTCAAAATACTATTACAGCTTACTCATATAATTTAGATCTTGGCAAGTTTCATTGGTAAAAGTATAGATAGTCCTGAGCATAAGGGTATTTATTTGGAAGAAATGTGCGATGTGGTGCATACCTTTAATTCTAGCACTTAAGAGGCAGAGGTAGGTGGATCTCTGTGAGTTTGAGGCCAGCCTGGTCTACAGAGGGACTTCTAGGACTGCCAAGGCTACACAGAGAAACCCTGTCTTGAAAAACCAAAATAAAATAAAACCAAATAAAAAAAAAAAGAGTCTCTCTTTGGGAACTGTTCCATCTGGTGTTGGGTTGACTGATGTGACCATTGAGAGGCTCCTTGGCCTGGGGCATGGGGCGGGGGTACTCCTTCCCATTTATGCTGGAATTTTGGCTGGCTCAATCTTGTGCAGTTGCAAGTTCTTGAGTGTAATAGCCATATCATGTCTGGAAGTCAACCTTTCACAGTTCTCCTCCCTGTCCACCGATTCTTACGTTCTTTCTGCCTCTTCCTTGGAAGTATTCTCTGAGCCTTGGATGGAGGCCACGTGGGTGGGGAGGTCGGCAGGTGATTCCACCACAGCTCAGCACTCACAGTCACTTAGGTTCCCCTTTTGGACCAGGTCTGATGAGGTTATAAACAGTTTTTTCCCCCATGATCAGCTATTAAAATAGAATGGAGACATTTAAGATGGAAAAGTAAAAGTTCTTCTGTCACTCCTAAGAAAAGCCACCGTTGTTTGCTAGATAGGTATCTTACACATGTATATGTCTTTTCCTTTCTTTTACGAGCACAAATGAAGCTAGCTACTGTATAGTTTGTATAAATATGTGTATGTATGTTTTAACTGGTTGCAGAAAACTCTGTAGGATGGAACTTTAAGTTATTTAATTTATCTTGATAGCATGTAGGTTTTGTTAAATTTTTTTTTAATACAATAACTCCTTGGTAAGTAGTTTTCCAAAATTATACTACATATGTAGAATAGATTCTTAGAAGTTGTGTTAATGCATGATTCTGGAATATTAAATAGCATGATATTGATGTGTACCCCAACACGTTGACCAGGTTTTTGGTAATCTATCCATCTTATTGCTATCTTTCTCATGGGGTTAGAATTCAGAATCAATATTTAAGATTATGGTTTTAAAATTTTAATGTAGGGAGCTTGATAAGTGGTGGTGTATGATAAGTGCCAGTTACTCCAGAGGCTGAGGGAGGAGAATTGCAAGTTCAAGGCCAATCCAAGCAATTTAGTGAGATTCTGTCTTAAAATAACAGTGAAAAGAGAGGGCTGGAGAGATGGCTCAGAGGTTAAGAGCACTTGCTGTTCTTACAGAAGAGATGGGTCTGCTTCTTAGCACCCACACGGCAGCTTATAACAGCCTGTAATTCCAGTTCCAGGAGATTCAACACCTAAGATTTGTGTATGAGTTTGTTTTAATTATGTTTGTATATGTGGGGTATGTGTATGTGCGTACAGGTGTCTTTGGGGTCCAGAAGAGGCCATTGAATCCCCTGGAGCTGGAGTTAAGGCGACTGCAAGCTGTAAAATGTGAGTTCTGGGACTGAACTCAGGCTCTCTGCAAGAGTAGTGTGTCCTTATAATCCCAGAGCCACCTGATTGGCTAAAAAGTAAATTACAATAAGAAAGAAAGAGAGGGCTAAGCAGGCATACAACTGAGTGGTAAAAAATGTTTACTTAACAGGTGTAAGGCCTGAGGTTCAATCTCAGTACTGCAGGTAGGTGGGGGAGTAGCTGTATTAGTCAGTTACACACACACACACACACACACACACACACACACACACGCACACACCATTTATTAGATAATAATGGCTCTCAGGCTATGGTCCGGCTAGTCCAACAAGGGGTTGTCTCTGACTAAAAGTTCAGTAATCCACCGAGCAGTGGTGGCCCATGCCTTTAATCCCAGCAGTTGGGAGGCAGAGTCAGGCGGATTTCTGAGTTTGAGAGTTTGAGAGCAGCCTGGTCTACAGAGGGGGTTCCAGGACAGCCAGGGCTATACAGAGAAACTCTGTCTTGAAAAAAACCCAAAAAACAAAAAAAACCAAACAAACAAACAAAAAAAAGTTCAGTAATCCAATAGTTGTTCGGCCCATGAGGCTGAACATGTTCTCAGTATACACCAGAATTCCAAAGAAGTAAAACTTGCCAGCAAGAATGAGGGCAGCAGTCAACTTTATAGGCTAGGCTGTCTCTAGAAGGGGTGGTCCAGATTAAGTGCATCTTCTTCTCCTCAATTGATCCAGTGAAGAAAAATGCCTCATAGGTATTTTGATTTTGGCTAATTCCAGATATAGTCAAGTTGACAACCATGAGTACCCGGCACACTAAGGTAGGGGAGTAGTTCCAGCTAAGGTTTTACCTTGGGAAATGGATTATACCAGTGTGTGCAGTCGAAAAATGCTTAAAAGAGATGGTGCTGGACCTTTATTTTATTTCAGATACCTTTATACATTGACCTCTGTGTTAATCATTTTATTTATATACTTAGAGCAGTCCTATAAAGTTGGTGCTGGTATTCACAATTTATATTAGAAAGACTCAAGTGATTTATAGAGAGGTTAAGTAATTTGTCTGCGCTTCCTGAGCTGGCTGTGCAAAGACTAGGTTCTTGTTTCCTATATTGTTATGATACTTCCAGGAAGCAGTACTTAAAGTGATTGAGAACCTAAGGAAAGAGGTGTAGGCATATAGGCTTGTAATCCAGCTAGCTACTCAGGAGGCTGAGGAAGCACAATTGCAAGTTGAAGAGCTGCCTGGCAGTAGAGTGAGACACTTTTTCAGATGAAAAATAAAAAGAGCTGGAGATGTGGCTCAGTGGGGCTGTGCTTACTTCCCAGGACCACAAAATCTCAGTAATAATACCCAGTAGTAGAAAACCAAAGATGTGCCCCTTATGTTTGAAATGAGTGTCCCTATCATCCTGCTGACTGGATATTCTTAGAAGGCAGTGGCTCTCAACCTTCCCAGTGTGTGACCTTTTAATACAGTTCCTCATGCTGTGATGATCCCCAGCTATAAAATTATTTTCATTGCTATTTCATAACTAATTTTTATACTGTTATGAATCGTAATGTAAGTAAATATCTGTGTTTTCTGACAGGTTTAGAACCACTTATATAGCAATATCAGGGTGTTTTTGTTTTGTTTTGTTTTTTGTCATTGTGATAGCAAAATAACCTTACAGAAGCAACTTAAGTGGGAAAAGAGTTATGAAAGTTATTTTGGCTTTTTTTTTTTTTTTGGACTGGGTTTCACTGTGTAACCCTGGCTGTCCTAGAACTCACTTTGTAGACTAGCCTGGCCTCAGATTCACAGAGATCCACCTGCCGCTGCCACCCAAGTGCCAGGATCAAAGGTACGCATCACCAACTGCCTGGCTTGGCTCATGGGTTTGAGAGGTTTAGTCTGTCGTGGAAGGGAATGTGTGGTGTCAGGAGCAGTTTGGACTGTGGCAGTGGAAATGTAAGGTGGTTGGTTATGTGGCATTGATACTCAGGAAGCAGAGAGTCCAGGTGGGAAGCAGTGCTGACCCATTATCAAGTCCTGCCCTCCAGGTCTCATTTGCTCCTGTGTTCAGCCATATGAGCCTGAGGTGGACATTACATTTGCATACAGCAACACTGTGTTAGAAATAGTACAAAGGAGATGAGAGTTTTGTCTGGAGAGTAGCACTATGCATGGTGTACCCTCAAATTGTACACTGAACCTGGGTCCTCTGTGAGGCCATCAAGTTCTCTCTCTCCCTCTCTCTCTGATTTATTTATTTATTTATTTATTTATTTATTACATATGAGTACACTGTTTCTGTCTTCAGACATACCAGAAGAGGGCAGCAGATCCCGTTACTGATGGTTGTGAGCCATCATTTGGTTGCTAGGAGTTGAACTCAGGACCTCTGGAAGAGCAGTCAGTGCTCCTAACCGCTGAGCCATCTCTCCAGCCCCCATCAAGTTCTCTTAACTGCTGAAACATCTCTCCAGACTGTGGTTTTTTTGTTTTTATTTTGAGATTGCATCTCTCTGTATAACCCTAGCTGTCCTGGAGCTCACTGTACAGACCAGGCAGACCTAATAGTTGGATGCATGCTGGGCAGGCACCATACCAGTACACTATATTCTTTGCCCTTTCAAAGAAAAATACACAAGTTCTCACTAGTTTGTCTAGGTTGTCCTCCAGCTTGTAGTCTTCCTGACTCAGCTGCCCAGATTTACAGTTCTGAGCCACATTACTTAGCTAGATGGCGTGTGTGTGTGTGTGTGTGTGTGTGTGTGTGTGTGTGTGTAATACCCTTTGTAAAAGTCTCTCTAATTGGGGGCTTTGTTATTGTTGATGTTAATAATACTATTGATTCTTGAATACAAGAAAAGATTTTTTGACACAGAAGTGGACAGACCTGAATAGGCAGAAGAAAACTGTACTCTCTGGCTGCCGGGGTTCTTTGTAGTTGGCTTGCAGAACTTGTGACTTCTCTGAGCATTCTGTAAATAATTTACACCCTGATGGCACTGCACGACCACAGTAATGGCACCTCTGGCTCTGGATGATATAAGCACTTTAATAATTCATTGCTTATTGCAGCTGCTTCCCTGTAGCATGAGTGGGAGGGGAGAGACTTTTACATATCAGTCATCCATTATTACTCATATTTGTAGTGTTTGAAAACACAGGAAGGGCTATACATTTTGGGGATAGTTGAAGGGAATAGTTGGGGCTTTCATTCTAATAATAGCAGTGACTGTGATGCCTTACCAAACCTTAAGTCTTCCTGATAGATGATGATGATGATGATGATGATGATGATGATAATGATGAATAATAATAATAATATGGTATGCATATGTATTTTGCATATGTGTGGGCGTATATGTCTGTGCAGATGTGGGTGCACATTGTGTGCACATGGGTGGAGGACGTTCAAGGTTGGTGTTGGGAGTATTCCTTTAAGCAGGGGTCCCTCAGTTGAACCCAGAGCTCACTGAATTTGTTAGTCTACCTATCCAGGTTGGTCTTGGGACTTTGCCACTGCCTTGTAAGTGCTTGAGTTACAAGTGGGCTTTCAGGACCATGTGGCATTTATGTGAGTATAAGGGATCCAAATCTGGTATTTATGATTATATGATACGCATCTTTTATCTCCTCAGGTTGTTAGTTAACTCTTGATTGAACTCCTTCCTAAGAGTTCTCCCATGGGAGCTACTTAGTGTTAATATAGAGAGACCTTGACCAATTAATTTCTTTTCTTTTTTATTCTGGTTATTCTAGATGTATTTTCTCTGTGTACCACTGTCTGTCTTGCTCTGTAGACCAGGTTGGCCTCGAACTCAAGAGATCTGCTTGTCTCTGCCTCTGGCATGCGCCACTGCCCTGCCCAAACAATTTCTTTTAAATAAAATACTTTAAAAGATAGTTTTATAGTAGTACTAGCACTTAAAAAAACAATAACAATGCTTAGTTTTGTCCCCATGAAAATTAAGCTCTTAAACGAAAGTGGCTGAGATTTACTGATGAGCATGCATGAATCTCACTGAGAGGAAATTGTTCATTTCTGTCATCCAAACCTTCCTACACTTGCCAACTGCCTGTGGCAGCAAGGAGACAGATTGATCTGTAGTGTTTCTCCAGTGTGGCCCTAACACTAGCCATATTGTAATATGCAGTAGGTCTCTTGGGCAAACAGCTTGTGTGGGCTAGGTTCTACTTGAGCATTGTAAAGATGACAGGAATCATCCAGGTGAATTTTTTAAAAGATTGTTTAAAAATTTAAACTCATGATGAACTTTAGTGAAGGTTCTGTTCACATAAATTACTTGCTAGAGATGGGATAAAATTTTGAATAAATAGCTTCTCTACTTTTAGTTTTATGTGACTTTGGATTAGCAAGTTATTAATTTTTATTCTTGTTTTATGTATAAGCACAGTGAGGAATATTTGCCTTGCAGTTATGTGCTAATTCATCTGGTAGTACATAGAAGACTGCAACTTAATAAATATTAAACCAGAACTGTCACCATCATCAACATAATTTGAAGATTTATTACCGTCTCCAGAAGCTAGATAGCTCTTTTTAGGAAGACCAAATTCCTTGACTGGGTCTTCTTATGAGCACAGGTTAGCCTTACACTATCCTCAGGGTTAGCCTTTATGCATTACCTCTGCATACCTAGCTCAGTTCGATTTATAGAAACTCTCATTTGGACTTGTGAACTCTACCTTCAGATTTGCGTACAGCTGGCTGGTGGCGGCAGCACATGCCTCTAAAAGGCAGGTAGATCTCTGTGTAGTCAAGGTCAGCCTAGTCTACAGAGCTAGTTTCAGAACACCTAAGGCTCCATAAAGAAAGCCTGCCTCAAAAAAAAAATTGTAGCTGATCTGTTATAATATAATATAATCACTACAAGAGATGAAAACAAAATATTGTTAAGAAAGCAAAGGACAAAATATGCATTATAATTTGTGTAAAAATTTATGGGTATATGTATAAAACATTTTGAGGGCTGTAATATACATAGTAGTTTCATTTGTTGCTATTGGAAAAAGATAAACTGTGAGGAAGCTAGTGACAAGGATAGAAGACTTTATATCCTTTTACCTTTTAAGTTTTATTTTATTTTTATTTTTGAGACAGGGCCTCAGTGTCTCACTGTGTAGCCTTAGCTGGCCTGCAACTCACAGAAGTCTGCCTAATTCTGCTTTCCAAGTGCACCACCACACCCAGCTTGTTTGTTTTTGAGAAAAGACTGCTGTGCAGTCTAGGTTGGACTATAGTTTATGTCCCTCCCACCTCAGCCTTCCAAGTGCTGGGATTTTAGGCATGGACCACCGTGCCTATATGGCTTATGGATTTTTATTACTGAACCATACTAGTTTATTCTAAATTACTAAAAAACATTAAAAATTGAAAAGTATTAGATCTGTTGAAATTTGGACAGATTTACTCATAAGCATTTCTTTTGGTAATAGTGAAATTCAGTTTTACTTTTTTTGAGACATGGTCTTGATATGTAACCATGGCTGGCCTAGAGTTTATAGACAAAGCTCAAATTGAGTGATCCTCCTGCCTTTGTTTTCTTAGTGCTGAGATTATAGACAGTTCACACCATGGCTGACTTAAAATTCACATTTAGGAGCTGGTGAGATAGCTCAGAGGTTAAGAGTACATATTACTCTTGAAGAGAGGACTCTTACAGAGGACAACATTGAATGCCTGTAACCCTACCTCCAGGGGAATCTTTGGCCTCCATAGGCACCTATACTCCCATGCACATACCCACATGTGAACATAATTGAAAATAAAAAGAAATCTTTTGTTTGTTTGTTTGGCTATTTATTTTTGAGACTTAATCTTACTGTGTAGCTCTGGCTGGTCTGGAACTTGATACGTAGACCAGGCTGTCCTGAAACTTGTGCCTCTGCATTCTGAGTGCTGGGATTAAAGGCATGGACCACAACACTTGGCTAAACTCTGGCCTCAGTGGAAGAGGATGCACCTAGTCCCACAGTGACTGGGTGGGGTGGTGGTGTGTTAGTGTGTGTGTGTGTGTGACATCCAGAGGGGTCGTCTCTTTTTCAGAAGAGAAAGGGAAGGTGGAATAGGGGGAGGACTTGTGTGATTGGGTACTAGGAGGAGAAGAAGGGCTGATACTGAGGTGTAAAGTGAATAAATAAATAAATTAAAGAAAAAAGAAAAAAATTACCTTTGTAGGACTTAGTATTAGTTCTGTACTTCCTCCCTTCTTCTCCCTTCTTTGGGCACACTAGAGAGGTGCCTGGGACATAGCCCCTCTACCACTAAGAGATGTCTTTCTAACCCCTGTTCTGTTGGATTTTTCTCTGAGGTTTAGCTCCCACCATTAAGCTCAGTATATCTGTTTTCTTTCAGGGATTTGAGCCATAATCGGTTGTCTAACTGGAACATCAGCTTGGAATCACAAACATTAAAAGAAGTGTAAGTGATTTTTATTCATTCAATATTAAAGTCTTTGAAGTAACCTAATTATGAGTTTGAATATATTTAGTATGCATTTATGTGTCTGTGCGTGTACCTCTGCACTGTAAGTGCTTGTGGAGTCCAGAGATCAACATTTAGTATCTTCATGAGTTGCTTGTCTGCCTTACTTATTTAAAATAATGCTTTTATTTATCTTTTGTGATTTTCATATTTTTTAAAGATGTATTTATTATCTATTTATTATAAGTACACTGTAGCTGTCTTCAGACACACCAGAAGAGGGCATCAGATCTCATTATGGGTGGTTGTGAGCCACCATGTGGCTGCTGGGATTTGAACTCAGGACCTTTGGAAGAGCAATCGGTGCTCTTACCCGCTGAGCCATCTCACCAGCCCAAATTTCATATATTTTGATTATATTCTTTCCCTAACTCCTCCCAGATCCTCACATACTTCCCTATATTGTCAACTTCATGTTCTCTCTCTTTTTTGTTTTTGTTGTTTTGAAAAAGGATTTCACTGTGTAGCCCTCACTGGACAGGAACTTACTTTGTGGATCAGGCTGGCCGTGAACTCACAAAAATCCACTTGCCTCTTTCATCAAGCCTAGCACTGTTTCTCTCTCTTAAAAAACAAAAACTAGGGGCTGGAGAGATGATGGCTCAGTGGTTATGAGCACTGACTGCTCTTCCAAAGGACTTGGGTACCCATATGGCAGCTCATAGTTGTTTCCAAGATCTGACACTTTCACATAGATATACAGGTCGGCAAAATGCCAATGCATATAAAATAAAATTAGATAAAGTAGAAAAGAACAAAAACTAAACAAACAAACAAACAAACAAACAAGGAGTCTAATTTATGCTGGCTTAGCTCTTCCTGAGCATGGATCCTTCCCTGGAGTGTGGTTGATAGACTCAGTATCACTCCATTGAAGAAAATGGATTTCCTCTCCTAGCAGTTACCAGTTGTCAATAGTTTTTTAACTTGGAGTGGGTCTTTGTGCCCACCTCTCCTTGGGGTTTTGTCTGGCTCGAGCTTGTGCAGGTCGTGCGCATGCTATCATAGTATCTGAGTTCATATGTGCATTTGCCTTGTTGTGTCTAAGAAGACAACTGTTTCCTTGAAGTTGCCCATTCATTACCTCTGACTCTTAGGAACTTTCTGCCCACTCTTTTTCCTAGACCCCTGAACCTTGATGGGAGCGGTTTGGTATAGATTTCACGTTTAGGGCTGAGCATTCCAAAGTCTCTTTCTCTCTGCTGGTTGATTAGTTAATTACCATCTACTTCAAGAAGCTTCTCTGATGAGGGTTGAGAGAGACTAATCTATGTGTATAGCAGTATATCATTAGCAGTTGTTTCATTGATTTGCTCATTTAGCAGAATAATAGTAGTAGATTTCCCCTTAGGGCTTATGACCTAGGTTCTTGGCCTCTTCTACCTTATTTTTTGAAACATCATCTTTGAAATCTGGACCTCATAGGCTGGTTATTGATCATCAGGAATCCATCTAGCTCCACTTTCCCACCTCAGTACTGGGTGTACAGATGTTTACCGCTCTGTTCAGCTTTATATTGGTTTTAGGGATCCAAATTCAGGTCCTCATGTTTGTACAGCAACTACTTTACTGCCTGGACTATTTCTCCAGTATAAATTTGGGGATATTTAATCTAGAGTTGCTGTGAACAAAATTGAAGGAATTGAAGGCTGGAGAGATGTCTTTATGCTTAAGAGCACTTGATGCTCTTCCAGAGGACCTGAGTTCTATACCTAACAACCATGTGAGGCAGCTCACAACTACCCAACTATCCTACTACTGAGCTACAACTATATTCCAACCTTTTTTAAAAAGTAATTTCTAGGGAGGCAGAGGCAGGCGGATTTCTGAGTTTGAGGCCAGCCTGGTCTACAGAGTGAGTTCCAGGACAGCCAGAGCTATATAGAGAAACCCTGTCTTGAAAAAAAGCCAAAAAAAAAAAAAAAAAATTGTAGCACTTCTTCAATCCCCTTTTTAAAAACTTTTTATTATTTTATGTGTATGGGTAGTTTGCCTGCATGCATGTCTGTGAACCACATGCGTGCAGGATTCACACAGGCCAGAACAGAAAGTCTGAAACCATGGAATTGGAGTTAGAGACAGTTGTGAGTTGTTCTGGGAATCAAACTTGGGTCTTCTGGAAGAACTCCCAGTACTTCAGTCCCTCAGTTTCCCCTTTTAAAAACGACAGTATCTTGCTAAATAGCTTAGATTGTTTTAGAACATACCATGTAGGACAGGCTGGCCAATGGACCTGTGCATTCTCTTACATACATCAAAGGACTAGGGTTACTGGAATGTGTCATCGTATCTGGCACAAGCCTTTGTAATACTGATTTTTCTTTTTCTTTTTTGTTGCTTTTTTTTGTTTTGTTTTTTTTCAAGACAGGGTTTCTCTGTGTTGCCTTGGCTGTCCTGGAACTCACTCTGTAGACCAGGCTGGCCTCGAACTCAGAAATCCATCTGCCTCTGCCTCCCAAGTGCTGGGATTAAAGGTGTGCACCACCACCACTGGGCTGCTATTGTCTTTTTGAGATAGTCTTTCTGTTATATAGTCCAGACTGGCTTTGAACTTACAGTCTCCTTCCTATTCCTCTGAAGTAATGGGATTACAGATATGCTAGAACTACATTCAGCATCTAATGCTGACTTTAATGGTTTGTCATTGCTATGAAGTAGCACATTAAAACTGCTAATTTCTTAGAGCTGGAGAGGTAGCTCAGCAGTTAAGCACACACACTGCTCTTATAGAGGCCATGAGTTTGGTTTCCAACACACATTGGGTGGCTGCCACCTTAACTCAAGCTTCAAGGGATCCAGTGCCACTGGTTTCTGAAGGCATTGCACTTAAATGTACAACTCTCTTCTCCTTCTCACATAATTAGAAATAATAAAAGTCTTAAAATATCTAATTTCTCAGAGTTATATATTTGTCTAACTTGTCTGAGTCAGGCCCTTTCAAATTTGGATATATTAAAATATTAGCCAAACAGAATTTGAGAGGTAATTTCCATTATTAAACTTTAAAACTGTTTTTTTCTTTTGCTTAGGAAAATGAATTACAATGAGCTAACAGAGATACCATATTTTGGAGAACCAACACCTAATATTACTCTACTTTCACTGTAAGTTAAGGTTTCATATCTCTTATTTAATTATGAATTGTGTATATGTATTGTGTATATATATTGTATACACACACACAGACACACACATCCACACCTATATATGTATATATAGAAATCCCTGTTTGGGAGAATCAACACCTGTTACCACTCTGCCTTCACAATAACAGTACATGCTATTGTTTGTTTTTCCGAGTACCTATACTGTTGATCCTAATTATTTAGTATTTTTGTGGCCTGGGGTGGGTCACTGACAATAACTTCAATATAATCCTTGTTTTGTAGGGTGCATAATTTAATCCCAGAAATAAATGCAGAAGCATTCCAGCTTTACTCTGCTCTGGAGAGTTTAGACCTCAGTTCCAATATAATATCAGAAATCAAGACATCTTCATTTCCTCGAATGTCACTGAAATACCTGTAAGTAAAATAGAGACTTAAATTTACTCAATTAATTGGAAGACTAGTTTATTGAGTCAGCTGTAATAGGCTGGGCAGGAACTGGTGTACAGCCTGCCAGTGCATTTTTGTCATTCACTGGCCATCCTTCAGGTGCCTATTGTTTATGGTAATTTTGATATGTGTGTGTAAAACAAGCTTAGTTTTGGGCTTTTGTAGTTATTTATTTCCCTACTTTACCCTAAAAGAGAGTACTCAGAGAAAATTACCAGACATTGAGAGCAAGGTTTGAGATTTAGTTTTAACATTTGTTTGTTTGTTATTGTGCAGGGGTGATGTAATATGCATATCCTACAGTGAAAGTGTGCAGATCAGAGGTCAGCTGTATGCAATTGGATTTTTTTCTTCCATCTTTTTCTTTTTTTTTTGGTTTTTCAAGACAGGGTTTCTCTGTGTAGCCCTGGCTGTCCTGGAACTCACTCTGTAGACCATGCTGGCCTCAAACTCAAGAGACTCACCTACTTTTGCCATTAAAGGCATGTGACACATCTGGTTAACCTTTTCTTCCATCTTTACGAGTGTTTCAGGGATGAAATTCAGGTGATTAAGCTTGTTTGATAAGCCTTCTTGTCAGCCCAAGATTTAGTTTGAGAGTTTTTCATTTTAGTACTGGGAACCAAATGCAGGATCTTGTCATGCTCAGCAGTGGCTGTGCTGTGAGCCACACCTCCAGTTCTAGTCAGCAATTTTGTCAGAAGTAAAGAGGGCTGATGAGTTACTGTTTGTTGACCAGTAGCTTACCCTGTGTGCTGATGATAGCATGTGTGCTGGTTCCTAAAGTCTAGTCATCCTGTATTTTAACATCCTAAGTGAAGTAGGAGCCATGCTTTTATCCTTCCTTGTTTTTTTCTTTTTCTCCCCCCCCCCCCCCCCCGCCCCATCTCTCTCTTTCTTTCTATTTTGTTTGTTTTGAGACAGGGTTTCATTCTGTAGTTCTGGCTGGCCTGAAACTCACTATATAGACTAGCCTGGCCTCAAATTCATAGAGATCCACCTGCTTCTATTTTCCAAGTGCTGGCATTAAATTTAAGGGTGCTCTCTACAAAGTCCCGTCTTTCGCTCGCTTTTCAATGCTAGGGTCCAAACCTAGGACCTTACTGTATCCTAGACAAACTATACCATTACTGAGCTATACCTCCAGCTCTAACATAATTAATTTTGTAGGTGAAGGGAGAAAGCAATTAAATGATTTGTGAAATAAAATAGCAGTTAAGAGGCTGAGGAGATTGCTCAGTGGGCATAAGTGCTCAGCTCTGCAAGCACAAGGACCTGAGTTCAAATCCCAAACACCCATATGAAAATTCAGGCATTTCTGTGTGTGTCTGTAACTTCAGCATTCAGAGTCATGACAGGCAGATGCTGAAAGTTCAGTGCCAGCCAGCCTAGCCAAAATGATGAGCTTAGGGTTCTCTGAGAGACTGAGCTTTTGGCACCATGAGAAACCCTCAGGTCTCAGGGTGTGTAAGTCAGAGTGATAGAGGTAGCTTTCCCTTTCCCTGTCCTGCTCTGGCCTCTGCTACACCCTCACACACACACACCGTGCACATAGACACATGCACACAAAACATACCAGTTAAGATTGTTTTGTTGTGGTTCATAATCATGCTGATTGGGTATTTGTGCCTTTACATCACATGTGCTTCCCATGAACCTTGATACTTACAACCTTGGAAAATATGGTATTTGTCTGATGTTAAAAAAAAAAAAAAAGCCTGACTTGGGGTGAGTACTGGAAATAGTAGTTAAATGATTTGTCAATGTATATATAGTTAAGTGACAGGTTGGAGCTAGAGTTAGACTTGGGTAGTCACCACTGTTTCTTTTCTTGTGCTGTTTCCTTGCCATTTTAGGAATTTGAGTAATAATAGGATAACCACCTTGGAGGCTGGCTGCTTTGACAACTTATCAGGTTCTTTATTAGTGGTAAAGTTGAACCGGAACCGAATTAGCATGATTCCACCTAAAGTCTTCAAGCTGCCTCATCTCCAGTTCTTGTGAGTAACAAAATTGATGGATTATAAGAAGACAAGTTTTTATTTTACAGCAGCTTTTCTTTTAAATTACTGTTAGAGTAACTCAGCCAATTTTTTAACTGTAAATTTTTTTTTTGTTTAAGGGAACTGAAAAGAAATAGGATTAAAATTGTGGAAGGCCTTACCTTCCAAGGGCTTGATTCCTTACGCTCATTGAAAATGCAGCGGAATGGAATTAGCAAACTCAAAGATGGGGCGTTTTTTGGCTTGAACAACATGGAAGAATTGTAAGTATTAGACTAGGGGGTAGTTGTGAGGGCTCTTCCTCCTCTGTAAATTGAACCCCAGGCCTTACACATACGACACCCTTCTTTTCATTCAGGCTTTAAAGTTTTTTAGTTTACTGGAACTTTTGTTGACATTCATAAACTTTTCAATGTAAAAATAAATTATATTTCATATTGTTTTGACTCAAAATTGCCAGAATTTATCTGGGTTGGGAATGTACCACTTGGTCTGTTGGCTTTATAGACACTTAGTTGCCTTAGAGCTTAGGTTTCTTGGGTCACTAGAGCTCGGCACAGGTCATCTTAAAGGAAATTTAAAACTGCACTGAACCAAATGCCTTGTTTTGAGTTACTTCTTTCTGTAATTGTACAGAGAACTGGAACACAATAACCTTACAGGAGTGAACAAGGGGTGGCTATATGGCTTGCGAATGTTACAGCAACTGTACGTGAGCCAGAATGCCATTGAAAAAATCAGCCCCGATGCATGGGAGTTCTGCCAGAGACTGTCTGAACTGTAAGTGTTGAGTGGTGCTTCATGGGAGAGTGTGAGACTAGGCAGCCTGGAGTCAATTATTCTCATGGGAGTTGTGAGGTCTGGCATCCCTAGTTCCTCAGTTTTTGTTAGAAAACTGAACTTAGCGTGTCAGTGGAATAAAATTCATAGATTGGGCTAATACAATAATTCCTGACTTTCAGTATTTCTTGTTTTTTAGGGATTTGTCCTATAACCAGCTGACCCGCCTTGATGAATCTGCCTTTGTGGGTCTGAGTTTACTGGAGAGATTGAATTTAGGGGACAATAGAGTCACTCACATTGCTGATGGTGTATTTAGGTTTCTTTCCAATCTTCAGACATTGTAAGTTTTGTTCTGTTTAGTTTTTAATCTTTTTTAGAGTGAAATTAAGCAAGTGAATGAAAATAATCAATATGAAAGTAAATATGTGCTAGTATTTTGTGCTTCGTTTGTTCTTTAGACCGTAAATACATTTTAAAGCAGTTTATACTTTATTCTGAGTTAAGTGTCATAACAGCAAAGACTCTCCCTGTCAGTTGGCAGTATCAGAATGCCATCATCCCCTTGTTCTCACGATGATAGTGTCCTACAACTACTGGCTTTTGTCTGGAAGAATGCAGTTATTGGCAGTGGTAGCAGTTCTGTTTACTCTTAGTAGTTTGCTGCATGACTTAGTTTTGTTTTTCTTTTTGTGAGTTTTGAGACTTTGGGGATAATGCTTGGAATTAGAACCTCATCCTACTAGGCCAGCACCTTACCACTAAGCTACATCTTCATGACTTTGCCAAAAGAAACTAATTCCTTTTTTTATTTTTTGTTTTTGGAGATAAGATCTCAGTGTGTAGCTTAGGTTGGACTTGAACTCTTAGTTCTGCCTTCTGCAGGGATTATAGGCGTGTACCACCATGCCTAGCTAAATTGTGTGTGTGTGTCTGTGTGTGTGCATGCTTACACCTGTGCATGTGGTGCTGCTGCTGTTAATTGATTATTGGTCCTGTTCAGTGGAGCACTCTTCTAGCATCCACAAGAGCAATATAATCAGTCAACAGCAACACCACTGGTGAATGGATTTCATTAGGATTGTTTACAGGAGTCTGGCTCAGGTACCAGTGGCCATAAAACTGAAGGAAATGTCTCTCTCCTCCCCCATCAACCATAAAGTATGTGTAATGGGGCCTTGTGAGCCTCTTCTTCCTCCATTATAAGTACTATATAGGTAATCACAGCTTCTGGGAGTTTATGATTATTATGTCCTGTCATGCTTGGATGACATTGTTCCACAATGCTTAACTCTTTGTTTCTGCCTTAGCATTCTCTCCATTCCCTCTTCTATGACATTCCCTCAGCCGTGTGTGTGTGTGTGTGTGTGTGTGTGTGTGTGATTTCATAAATAGCCATTTATGGCTGAGTATTAAATACTCATTCTCCTCACCGCAGCCAATTATGAGTCTGTGCAGTTAACTGCTGGCCCACTCCAAAAAGGAGCTTTTCTGATCAAAGCTGACAATTGCAGTTGTTCTAAATGGCTATAGTCATAGAGACAACTCTCTATTCATAAACGGTTATTTAGAGTCAAATGTTGGGCACGTTGTGTCCATTAGGAAACTAATAGCAGTTGCTTGCCCAGCCATGGACGGTGTTTGTAGAGCAGGCCTCAATCCAGTCACAGGGTAGTTGGTAACAGAGTTGTTGATGTTAGTACCAGTGGACACATCTTGCCTTATAAATCAGTCATGTTGCACAGGGTCCCCAGCTGAGTAAGACTGTTGATAATAAATACTCCTCTACACTATGAAACTAGCCAGCAGGAAGGAAGTTTCCAGCACTTCTAGTTTGATTTCTCAGTTCTGAGACCAAAGCATGTGGTACCTTCATCAGTGTCTTACCATCTAGTAGCAATTGCTTGTATTTTTTAGGGGTCTTTTGAAGTCTTGCTGTCTAGTAACTTGTAGGGAACTAGCCCACTCTGGCACTGGGGTTTTATTTAACAATGGATAGCTTCTGGTAGCAGCTTTATTCTCTCATTCATGGTACCTCCATTCAAATTCTGCTTTTTGTTTTTTTTAATTTTATTTTTTAATTAGCTTACCAAGTATCAGGTTTTCTTAGGGATAGGGGCTTTTCCATATTTATAGCTTTAATTGGGTTTCTTTCTTACCCTGTCCTCTTCCTCATCTCCTCCCCCGCCCCATCCCCTGCTTCTTTTCCCATGTAAACTTTTCTACTTCTTGTATTCCTTTTTTACTTTTGTGTCACATAGGTTTTATCCCTCACCACTAAAAGATCTTTTGTCTCTTCTCATAATTAAGATTCTTTTTTTTAAGGTTCTTTTTTTTTTTTTTTCTTTTTTAAAGACATGATTTCTCTGTGTAGCCTTTGTTGTCCTGGAACATGCTCTTGTAGACCATGCTAGCCTCAAACTCATAGAGTTCTGCCTGCCTGCTAAGTGTTATGATTAAAGGTGGGCACCCAGCTAACAATTTAGATTCTTTTTTTTTTTTTTTTTAGTTTCTATGAATGCAAGCTTTATTAATGTACCTTCCAGAGACATAAATCCCAACAGCTCCCTGCCCCAACAAGGAAGTTGTAAAGTCAGAAATTCTGTGACTTGCCATCTCTGTTTTGGTACCCAGAAGAGATTGTGAGACTCTTCAAGGCTTCCAAAGCTTCAGGGAGTCCAGGGTCATTTTGAGAGGACTCCTTGGAGTTGTTCTGCCTGATGGTCCTTCTTGATATACAGCGACGCCAGATCAGTTTCTTGTAGCTCTTAGATAAAAGCCATGTGTTCCACATTGTATCACACCATCTCTGGAAGTACCAGGACTTGATTTCTCCTTTTGTCAGTTTGAGTGCATCAGCCAGGGCCTCCAGAGTTTCCTCCTTTGGGATAGGTTCTTTCTCGAAGTGCTTTCTTAGCTCTGGACCTGCTCAGAGGTAAACCTAGGTCTTCTATCCCTGCAGGACAGACTCTGAGTTGTCTCCATCTCATTTTTTTCAGTCATGGCTGCAGCTCACTTAAATTCCCTTTTTCCATAATTTAGATTCTTAATAGCTCTTGAGTAGGATACTTGATTATTACCTTTTAAAAAAGATTTATTTATATATATGGACACTTTGTCTGCATGTACATCTACATACCAGAAGATGGCATCAGGCAGTTGTGAGCCACCATGTGGGTGCTGGGAATTAAACTCAGGACCTTTGGAAGAGCAATGAGTGCTCTTAACCACTAAGCCATCTCTCCAGCCCTGACACTTGGTTATTATCACATTCAAAATAATAAATGGTTTCAGGAAAGTGATAGGCTCCAAACTTTGGTACTTAGCTACCAATGAGGAAACACAGTAAGTATGAGAAAATGCTCATATACTTAAGATACACAGTGGTTTTTTTTTTAGTTACTATTATACTTAGTTTTGTTGCTGTGAAGAGACACCATGACCAAGGCAACTCTTATAAAGGAAAACATTTAATTGGGTGCTTGCTTGCAGTTTCAGAGGATTAGTTTGTAAACCTCATGGCAGAGAACATGGCAGCGAACAAGCATGACACTGGAACAGTAGCTGAAAGTTTACATCCTGATCTTTAGGGAATAGAAAGGTTGGGCCTGGTATGGGTTTTTTGAAACCTCAAAGCCTACCCCCCAGTGACACACCCCCTCCAACAAAGCTACACTCCCTCCAGCAATGACATCCCCAGTTCTTCCAAAACAGTTCCACTAACTGGAGCTCAAACATTCAAACATAGGAGCTAATGGGAGCAGATCTCATTCAAACCACCATATTCCACCCACTGGTCCCATAGTGCTGGGAGCCTGCCCTGCTTGGAATGGGTTGAAGTGGGACACAATGTGACACATAGGTAAAAGATTGATGTTCTCTTGCCTTTTAACTCTTTCTTACTATTTTGTGCTTAAAACTTAACTCTTTACTACTTGTGCTTAAATAAGTGCTAATATCTAGCAATTAACACATGCTGTATAGAAGTGGAGAATTAGGTAAAAGATTTATTGCTAGTACTGCTTTTTTCTGGCCAGGCAGGCAGGAGGCCTTCACTGTCTGGGCTGATTAACTCTTTGTGAACTGGAAAGGAAGGAAAGGAAAAGAATTAAGATCCTTTACACAGACAAATATGCACATATATTCATTCCCCCATACTTTGGTTGGGTCTGACCATCTGTCTCAGTCAACTCCACAAGTATTCATGCATGCTTACATACATACACATATACCTGTATATGTACATATGAACAAACAGATATTATATATACATGCATTTGGATGGATGGATGGATGGATGGATGGATGGATGGAAGGAAGGAAGGGGCAGAGCTCCCCAAGCCACTGCTTCATCTTATTTTTTTCCTCTGGCTTTTTTATACCTTCTTAGATAAAATGTTCTTTTGAACATTTGACACCTTGTAGCCTGTGGCTACACCAAGCCTGTGGCTTGTAGCCACACCATGATGCAGAGTGCATTCAGTCCTCACAGCCTCTCACAGCCTCAGCACTATTTAAAACTTCAAAGTCTCTTCTGAGACTCAGGCAGTCTTCTAACTGTAACCCTATGAAATCAAAAAGTAAATCACATATTTCCAACTTACTGTGCCACAGAATATATATTACTATTCCAAAAGGGAGAGAAAGGAGTATAGTGAGGAAATACTAGACCAGAGCAAGACCGAAACCCAGCAGAGTAAACTCCAAATTATGTATCCCTATGCCCAGTGTCAGAGGGCTTGTTAGATGGCTCTTTATATCCCATTTCTTCCTGCTTCGTTGATTGAAACACACTTCTTTCTCTTGAGCTGGGTCCACATCTTTCTGTAGCTCTCCTAGACAGGTATTTCAAGATTTTGCCATCTCCAACATCTTGGGATTCCAATGTAATCCAGGTTTCACTTTCACAGCTTCATGCAAATGGTCTCTTTGGGCCACCGTGCAGGGACTCTTCTGCCATGCACCTCGTCTCTGTGGCTTTCTTTGACTGCTGAAGCAAATTCTACAATCCTTTTACTGTATCCCTGATCAAGACAGAACTCTGTGGCCAAAGTGCATTGTACTGCCTGCTCGGGCTGAAGCCAGCTGTCCCTCCATGAGTTATATTTGCATAAGCTTTGGCTTGTTGGTGGTTTCCTTTGCTGTGTAAACTTCTGTAATGGGACTTTTCTTGGATCTGCCAGCAGTATACATAATGACATAGATAGAATCTTTTTAATATTTTAAAGCTTAGGTCTTTTAGCTAGGGCAGTCTCCCAGCTAGCTATCTAAATTTAACCAGACCAACTAGTCTGCCACCCTCTATGTGGCTAGCTCTGTACCTCTCTGCTCCGCTGTCTATCCTGTTACCTCCACGTCTGCCGGTGAATCCCCTTTCTGATTTCTTTTTCCAGAGACCCTCTCTCTGCAAGGAAGCTCTTCCTTCCATTTCCTGCTGCACTATTGGCTGTCAGTTCTTTATTAAAGCCAATCCGCAAGTAAGAAAGGTGAATGTTTAAAAAAAAAAATATGAGAGCTATGATGGGCCATAGGAATAACAATACCAAGATCTGCCAGCACTCAGCTCTCTGCTGGTTTGGCAATCAACAGTTGAATATACAGAGACAACCTTTACCTAATGTACACAAGGTTACCCCAACACTTGGCTTTTTACAAGTTTCAGGGTTATCTGATTGGGTCTTGCTCTGAGGTACCATTCCCTTTATTCCACTTAGCATCAGACCTGTTTGCTTGTTTGTTTAGAAATTTATCATCTCTATGAGCACAGGGCTTGGCTTCCAACATTCCATTGCCTGGTGCTCTTTTTACCTCAAACTGTACATTTTGCATTTCTTTTTGCCCTATTGGCCCCTTTTCATTATAGATCTGTGTAACAATGATAACCACATAACACAGTACTAAGCTGCCTTGACATCTCTGCCAACCGCATTCGTCTGGACCTCTTCCCCCCCACATTCTCAGTCCCCCAAGACAGGGTTTCTCTGTGTAGCCCTGGCTGTCTTGGAACTCACTTTGTAGACCAGGCTGTCTCGAATTCAGAAAAGCACCTGCCTCTGCCTTCCAAGTGCTGGGATTAAAGGCATGCGCCACCACTGCCCGACAGGTCTGGACCTCTTTAATTTAGTCTCTGGCAGATTTTTTTTTTTTTTTTTTTTTTTGGACTAAGGGCAGAAAACTAGTCCATTCTTTGCTAAAATATCACCAGAATGGGCTCTAATATTCTTCCCTTCTGAAACCTTTTGAGCAGGAGGCGGGGGGGGGGGGGGGGGGGGGGGGGATAGGCCACATTGCTTTCAGCACTACTGTCTTCCATGCTACTACCAGGACGGCCCAATTAAGCCCTACTTATAGCATTCAGCTGCTTTCTTAATCCAAAGTTTCAAAGTTTTGCATATATCTCTAAACAACAGTATGGTCAGGCCTGTCCCAGCAATACCCAGTCCCTGATATTAACTTCTCTCTCAGTAGTAGTGCTGTGATGAAACACTACAAGCAAGCCAACTCTAAAAGGAGACATTTACTTGGGGGGCTTGCTGATAGTTTCAGAGGATTAGTCTATAACCATCATGGCAGGGACTGTGTAGGCAACAGATAGGAAGGCACGGCACTGGAGTAGTAGTTGAGTACTTACATTGATCCACAACATGGAGTAAGAGAGAACAAGACTGGGCCTGCTGTGGGCTTTTGAAACTCATCCCCAGTGACAAACTTCCTCAAACAAAGCCATACCCCCTAATCTTTCCCAAAGTAACTGAGAATCAGTTACTCAAACATACAAGTTCATGGGGGCCATTCTCATTCAAACCACAGACACACATGCATATAACAGACACCTCTGGCCTTAAACTGAGAGAGAGAGATCTACTTACTTCTGCCTCCAGAATGCCTGGGATTAAAGGTATGTGCCACCATACCCCACATACTCCACTGTTTATTTTTGCCTGCCTTATTTATCTATTCATTAATGTAATTTAATTAATTAATTAATTAATTAGTGTCTCGAGACAAGGCTCTGCTGTGTTACCCAGGCTGTCTTTGAGCTCTCCAGCTTCCTGTCTTAGTTTCCTGAGTCCTGGGATTATAGATATGAGCCACCATGCCTCTCTTGGTTAATAACTTAGAGGAGGGGGAATGTCATGAAGAATTGATAGTAAAATAAAATGAGCTATATTGCCAGGCAGTGGTGGCGCACGCCTTTAATCCTAGCACTAGGGAGGCAGAGACAGGCAGATTTCTGAGTTTGAGGCCAGCCTCATCTACAGAGTGAGTTCCAGGATAGCCAGGGCTACATAGAGAAACCCTGTTGTTAAAAAACAAAAAACAAAAAACAAAAAAAAAAAAAAAAAAGGAATAGTTTGGGCTGGAGAGATGGCTCAGAGGTTAAGGGCACTAACTATTCTTCCAGAGATCCTGAATTCAATTCCCAGCAACCACATGGTGGCTCACAACCATTTGTAATGAGACCTGATGCCCTCTTCAGGTGTGTCTGAAGATGTGTACTCATACACATAAAATAAATAAATCTTTTTTAAAAAATACTTTTTAAAGAAAACACTTTTAAAGAAAACACAGGACTCTCTAGCATGTAGTCATATCATTTTTGCTTCCCAAGGGGAATGTTAGATTGCTCTTGAGCTGTGAAGTTCTTCTATGTTAGTATTTCTCTTTGAGGTATTAAGTTTAAGAGCAGAGAGAGAGAGTCTTGGAGCGCTCAGGAATCTCATGACTCTAAAATTACATTTGAAAGCTGCATCTATCACCTTTACCTTGAAACCTTCTTTTTTATAGGACCCTGCCTACAATTTTTAATAGGCTAGTACAGTTAGATAAGGCTAACTAGGAAGATTAATTTTTTGCTTATCTACATTTGTTCATCTATCTTACTTCTGAGTCAGGGTCTCTCTATGAAGTTCTGACTGTCTTGGAAATCACTTTGTACATCAGGTTGCTTTGAACTCACAGAGTTCCCCCTGCCTCTGCCTCCAACAGTTGAGTGCTGGTACCAAAGATATGCACTACCATGCCCTGATGCCTAGTTAATTTATTAATTTTTCTGTGTTTATCATAAATATTCCTTTAAAAAGCAGGACTGAGTCTTCATCATAAATGACTATTAAAATAAGGATTGAAATTAACATGTGTGTTCCTTTATGTTGCTGTATCAGGATGCTGCCTAGTGGTGTGGTGGTCATATTGGCTAACAATCTTTTTCTCCCTGCCACTTTAGAGATTTGAGAAACAATGAAATTTCATGGGCCATAGAAGATGCTAGTGAAGCCTTTTCTGGACTCAGAAGTCTCACTAAATTGTATGTATCTGTGATGTTTATAGCTAATGTCTTTTCAAGGAGCAGTTTTAAATGTTACTGTGTAATGTTTATTTTATATAGCCAGAAAGTCTGAGCCTTCCATCTCCTAAAAAGGAAAGTTTTGTTTGTCAAATAGATCTTTGTTTGGTACTTTTTATTTATAAAGTATTCCTATGGAAATTTGTTTTTTAAATTATTTCTTAATTAGTTTGAGATTGGCATTGTGAGAGATAGGTTTCATTACAGCATGTTTATATATGTTTCATTACTCTTTGTTCGCATTCATTCCCCTATCCTATAGTCCTCTTCCTACTTCCTCCCTGCTGCAGGTGGTTCCCTTTTTACATCCAGGTAGTCCCTTCTGCTTTCTGATGACATATGCACCATTCTTTATTAGATCTGTTGCTTCCCTCTCAGGATCCCTTTTCTAGTTTCATGACCTACAAACACACATACACACACACACAATTCTAAATCTAGGTTCTGCATTTGAAAGAAACTTTGGTTGTAACCATTTTCTTGAAAATGGTATAACTTAATTTTTCTTTATGGCTGGATAAAATTCTTTTGCATATATGTGTTACCTTTTCTTTCTCTGTGTTTTAATGGACATCTAGGCTAGTCTCGTTTCTTGGCTGTTGCATGTAGTACAGCATGGTGACGCAAGTGTCCCTGTGGCATACTGCTTTAGAATCCTTCGGGTATATTTATCTCTGCCAGTAGCATGGCTGGACCTTATGGGGTTCTATTTTCAGTTTTTAGAGGAACCTCTGTATTGATTTCCACAGTGACTGTACAAGTTTACATTCTCAGTGTTGTGGGATATAAGTACATTACGAAATAGAGTTTTCCAGTGTGTTTAATCACGGGAGCTTTCTGGGGAGTCAGTCTAATAATGGGGAACATATTCTCCCATGAAACATTTGAGATCTCTGATGAGAAGGATTTCTCCAAAGATTTATACCTGTCTGAACATCTGTAATCTGACCAACTTTTATTAAAGAGAGCATTTATTAAGTGGAGAACTGTGAGGAAATGAGGGAGAGGAAATAGTATGATCAGATGTATAGTGTGTGAAAATTAAAATAAAAATTTAAAGGAAAAAAAAGAGAAACGGAGAATTTAACTTCACTTAGTATAGAGAAGCTACCAGTATTTTAGTAGTTAGGATGAATATTCAGAGGACTTCCGTTGAGCTCTGAGATCTCAGTAGATGCTTTCATGTTGTGCTTTTTATTAATTAGTAAGTTCATGACTTTCTTAAAAGTGCTTGCTTTCATTAAGGTAGTACGTATAATTTTCCCATAGTTGTATCTCAGTAAAGCCATTAAAGGGGCTATAGGGATGCCTCAGAGGTTAAAAATGTGTTCTGTCTTCCAGAGGACCTGAGTTTGATTCTTAGCACCAATATTAGGAGGCTCATAAGTACTCATAACTTGCCCTTCAGGGGATCCAATATTCTCTTTCTGCCTTCTGCAGGCACAACACTGAACATGTACATACCTCTCCCCCAGTATATACACACACAGACACATAACTAAAAAATAATTTGTAAGCCGGGCTGTGGTGGCACAGGCCTTTAATCCCAGCACTTGGGAGGCAGAGGCAGGCGGATTTCTGAGTTCGAGGCCAGGTCTACAGAGTGAGTTCCAGGACAGCCAGGGTTACACAGAGAAATCTTGTCTCGAAAAACCAAAAAAAAAAAAAAACCAAACAATAATTTTTAAAATGTGCATAATACCACAGCGCAAGCATTTAACACAATTATACCTCGTGTAGGTAAATATTTAATGAATTTAATTTTATTTCAGAATTTTGCAAGGAAACCGAATTAAGTCAGTTACACAGAAAGCATTCATTGGCCTTGAATCCCTTGAGTATCTGTAAGTATTTCATATTTATTTACTCACTGTATAATCTTTGTGCTGAGCATGGTGGTGCCTGCCTTTAATCCCAGTCCTCAGGGGGCAGTGGCAGGCAAATCTTTGTGAATTTGAGGGAAGCCTGCTCTACATAGCAATTTAAGGCCAGCCAGGGTTGCATACTAAGACTGTATGTCAGCAGATGTTCATGAGCATTTAAGTACTTATGTAACTTCACTACAGAAATGTTGCATTTCTTTTGATTCCAGAGATTTGAACAACAATGCTATAATGTCTATCCAAGAAAATGCTTTTTCTCAGACTCACTTAAAGGAAATGTAAGTAATTTTTACTTTCTTGTTAGTGCTCATTGTATATAAAGTACACAATTTGTGTGTCTGGTGCTCATATAGGCCAGAGGGGGATGATTAGATTCTCTGGAACTAGAGTTACAGATGATTGAAACCACCATGTGGGTGATGGGAATTAAACTGGCTTTTTGGGAAGAGCAGACAATGTTCTTAACCACCGAACCATCTCTCTACCCCTCATTGTCTATAAAGTAAAGATGGTGACTCAGATGTTTCAGAAGCATGTGATGTAAGCACAAGGCAGAACAGTGTTAACACTGAGTTGTTTCAGTGGTCGTGTCATTTAGAGATGACCCAGCATTGGACCGTCAGGAGTGTGTGCTTCCACTTGTGCGCTGCCTGTGATCACAAGTAGGAAACCTTAGCACCGACTCCTGGGCTCTGATGTGGGTTTTACTTTCTAGACTGTTCGATACATATATCTCTAGTTCTTACTCTATGATGGGGTTAAGGTGGGTAACAGCTGATTTTGTTCTTTACTTTGTGAAATTGATCTAGGATTTTGTGCTGTTAATTTTAATGTCTTTAAACTACTAAGATCGTCAGAAAACTTAAATATTGCAGTAGAAGAAAGATAATGTTTTATAGTTTTTTTCCCATATAATTTAAAAAATAATTTTTAAAGTATGTATGACTGTTACGCCTACATGTATGTTTCTGTACCATGTATATGCCTGGTACTTCTGGAGGCCAGAAGATGGTGTCAGATCCTCTGTAATTGACGTTACGGATAGTTGTGAGCTGACGTGTGGGTGCTGGGAACTGAACCCAGGCCTTCTGACAAAGATGTGCTTTTAACTGCTGAGCCATTTCTCTTTAGTACTTTCTATATGATTTTTTAAAAATTGCCTTTAAAAAATTATTTTATGTGTATGTGCCTTAGTATATGTAAGTATACTACATGTATAAATGTAAGTTGAAGGCGATCAGAAGAAGGCATCAGATTCTCTGGGACTGGAGTTACAGATGCTTTTGAGCTGCCTTGAGGGTCCTGGACAATAAGTCCAGGTCTTCTATAAGAGTTCTTAACTACTAAGCCATCTCTCCAGACTCCTAAAATTGGTTTTATTATTTAGAGAGTTTTCTGAGTGAAGGAAGTTAACCTGGGAATTCTTAATAATTTAAACTGGTGTTGGAAAATCAGTCTATTTAAAATGCCTTAGCTAGAGTCTACTCAAAGGACATGCAGTAGAATTAATTCATGACAATACAGTGATAAAAATGAAGAGAAAGCTTTTAAAAACTTTTACAATGTGATATTATGAAATCTTTGTACAGTTGTTAAAAGTCTTAGTTTTGGGCCAGTGACATGGTTCAATAGACAATGGTGCCTGCCATCAAGCCTCACAGTCCGACTCCTACAAGTTGTCCTCTGACCTCCACAGAAGAGCTGGCACACAGCCAGGTTTAATGGTGTAAAGGTGCACGCCTTTAATCAAAGTACTTGGGAGGCAGAAGCAGGCAGATCTGAATTCAGGATCAGGCTGGTCTCCATAGTGAGTTCAGGATAACTAAGATTATATAGAGAGACCCTATCTCAAAAGAAAAACAAAAGTATGGCACGTGTGTATGCACCCTCCTGCCTCCAGCATGTTTACACACATATATGGTAAATAAAAATCTAAACAAGTTTATCTTAAAGTACTGATTTGTAATAGGTTGGAAAATTTAAAAACTGGTTCTCACTATAGATGGAGATGTATTAGAAATGTGTTCTTAAACTTGTGTTCAGACCCTTGCTCCATTTCTTATAACTTGTCACAGTAGGCAGACTGCTTAGCTGGAGACTTAGTGTTTCTTCTCAAAATGGGGATAGTGGTTCCCTAGAGTCATAGACAATACTATGAAATAATTTTGTTTACTAAGACATTCATTCATTCATCCTCTATTGTGTGCTATAGTGGATTGTGGTCTCTGTTCTTACTTCATATTATTTTAAGAAAGTTTATTCTGAGGACAATAAAGAATTAAAACAGTAAGGGCTAGGGATGCAGCTTGGTTGGTAAGGTGCTTATCTAACATGTGCAAGGTTCTGCACTTTATTCCCCAGCACTGCAAAACAACAATAATAAAAATAGAATAAATAGATGTAGACATGGAGGGTTTTCAGAGAATGCTGAGCATTGATCCAAGATACATAGTAAAAATCAAATGACTAATATTTGCATCAAAAATCAAAATATAATGAACATCTGGACTATGGATGTGTGACCAGTTGGTAAAATACTTGCCTATCATGTGTGAAGCTCTGGATTTATTCCCTAGCATTGCGCTAACCAGGCATCGTGCCTATAATCCCAGCACTAAAGATGTAAAGGCAGGAGGATCAGAAAGTGTAAAGTCATCCCCAACTGCCTGTCATCCTGGGCTACATAAGACCTCGCCTCAAAAACTTTTGAAAAATAATCATTAATTGCTTTTTGCATGTTACAGAAATTAGAGGGCTCTTGTAAAACATTTGGATTTACTTCTAGGTATAGCTAATTTGTAAGGATTCATTTTATCTTTTTTTCCTCCAGTATAACCTGAGGGTCAGCAAGAAAGTTTTAACTATTATGAGAACCTAGTTCAATGTATACTTTGGATAGAAAGTCGTGTAGTTTCAATGTAGAGATTCACTAGGGAGATAAACAAATAACAAGTATTTAAACAAACCAGGCAGGCTCCTGACTCTTCTAGGCCTATCTGTGTATTTTTTTTTTTTTGGACAGGGTCTCCCTATGTAGGCTGGCCTTGAACGTAACAGATACCTGCCTGCTTCTGCCTCCTAAGTGCTAGGTTTAGAGACATGTGCCACTACACTTAAGCCCATTTAGCAAGGATCCTCCCATGCACATATCTGGGTATCCCTAGATACCCTAGATAACCGATCACATTTTTCCTTCTGTAATATCCCCCAAGTGATGCTGACCACTCTGGCTTGCCTTTAGCAAGAGTCTTTCTAGGTGGTTTTAGCTAGAGCCCGCCTTAGTTCTGAAACTACCTGCTGATTCTTACTCCTCTTTTTTCATTGGCTAAAAATTCCTGTTTGCTGTTGCTTGTAACTAGAGTTGAACCCAACTTCTTTCCTCTTTTACAGACTTTCCTTGCAGTGATCTCTGGGAGATTGTCATGAATATACTCTGCCTTACCATGCTTTAGCAAGTATCATTGAATAGCTTTTCCTTTAACAGTTATGGTGTTGTGGCCTGGATAGGATCAGATTCATCATTGGACCCCCGGGCCTGTCACCCAGGTCTCCCAAATATACACCTTTGAAGCCTTTGTCTTCATTCCTGACTGATTGATCGGGGATCCAATGGTGAGTCAGACTGGTGAACCATTGCTCTGGACAAACATCCATTGGAGCTGGTAAGGAGAGATTTTGATTCTTGAGATTCTGAATGCAGTTTCTAAGCTGGGGCAGAGTGCTACACTTCATACCTGCTCTACCTGAGGTCTTCCTGGACCTCTTTCCTGAGTGGAGATTGTTTCCTGACTCCCTGGTGTATTCTTTGTCCTCTGTAGAATCTTTCTTTTTTCTTGATTAGATTCTGTTTTTCCTTCAGGAACTTCTCTACCCTCACTGGAAACCCTGGAAATAACATGTTCTGCTAACTCTATCTACTTTGCTGTCCACTTCCTAATTATTAGAATTTTATTGTCCACTTTTGGGGAACTTACGGTCTCCCTCTACTGGTTCTTAAGATTACTCCCTTCCGTCCCTTTGAGTCTTTTGATAATGTCTCTGAAAATCCCCCTTTTGCATTTGTCCATCCACCTCTGTCTGCTCCCCTTTCAGGCTACCTGTTGTCCATTGGAGATTCTTGAGACTAATAGACCCCCAAATGGTAATTGTGTAAGTCTGAAAAACATTGAAGTATTATTTTATCTATACTCAGATGGGCTCTGGTGATACCTAAAGAGCTCCTATATGTCTCTGTAACCTCCCTACGATTGATTATATGTCATGGCAAAATAATTTTAAAAATTTTAATTAGCATATATTGATTATACACGATAATAGGTTTCATTCTGACATTTTCATGCATGCCTGTAGTATATTTTGATCATATTTATTCCCTAGCCCCTTATCCTCTCATCCCCTACTACTTCTACTAATCCCCTTCTAAGTAGCCCCACTTCTGTTTTTAATGTCTTTTTTTGTTGATTTTTGTGACCCAGTGAGTTTCTTAGGGCTGTTTACAGAAGCATGGGCACCTTATCCATGGCTATAGCACTGAAGAAAGTGTATCTCCATCTCCAATAACCCTTAACAGTGTGTAAATCCTCAGAGGGGGCCCAAGCTGATAGTTTCCTCTACAAATATATGTGTTTCACCTTATCCTTTAGGAATGTGTTCCTGTGCTGAAACTGCATAGTACCAAACCTATTCTCACTCTAAAATTAACACTGCAGAATAACAGCGTTCACTTGTCCTCCCATGTCTTGTGCCCTGTTACTGCTTCCTCATTGCTTGTGGGTTGGAACTTTAACAAATTAAAGGAGTTATTTGAACCCAAGCCACTGTAACACTCAAACACTTGGTCTAATAATCAGAATAGCCGTTAGATCATTAATAGGTGATCAGCATATGCAGTATGGATGCACTAGACAAAAGGATGATTTATATCCTGAATGGAACAGCATAAGGTTTTTTTTCTCATTAATCAAAATGGCACACAATTTGCAACTTAGGAATTGTTTACTTTTGTGCTTTTCCATGTAACATTTTTATATATTTTTGACCAATTGAAACTCTAGGAAGCAAGCTGTGGATAAGGGAGCTGTACTGAATTTGTGAATAAGTATCTTTCCCTCTTTGTTTTTCAGCAACAGTTTGGATAAAAATGTAAAGTAAAGGAAAAATTACAGTTTTTTTTTTTTTTTTTTTTTTTTTTTTTTTTTTACTTAAAATCACCTTTGGGAGGCAGAGGCAGGAGGATCTCTGAGTTTAAGACCAACCTGATCTACATAGTGAGTTCCAGGCCAACCAGGGCTATAGAGAGACCTTGTCTCAAAAAAAGTAAATAAATGAATTTATGTTAGTGTTTTACTGGTTCAAGACTGAAATTTTAGACTGAAAGATGTAATTTCTGTTTGCATCTGCTTATATAGTAGTTTGTATGTGTTAGGTATGAGTGTTAAATATGTTTTGTATTAAGAGTCCAGAATTGGACTGGTGGCACATGCCTTTAATCCCAGCACTTGGGAGGCAGAGGCAGGCGGATTTCTGAGTTCAAGGCCAGCCTGGTCTACAGAGTGAGTTCCAGGACAGCCTGGGTTACATAGAAAAACCCTTTTTTGAAAAACCAAAAAAAAAAAAAAAAAAAAAAAGAGTCCGGAATTGGCATGAGGGGGGGTCTTCTTTTGTTTTTTACCTTAGTTTTAAGCTGGGGTCTCCTACTGATCTTGGAGTTCTGTTTTAGCTAAACTGGCTGGCCAGCATGCTCTTGGGAATCTCCCTGTCCCTGCTTCCCTCAGAGCTGGGCTTACATACACATGTGGTAGCACCTGTCTTTTACGTGGATCCTGGAGATTCAGACTCAGGTCCTCATACTTTCACAACAAACCCTTTACCCACTGAGCCGCCTATTGCCCTGTGATATTTGTATATAGCTCTAGATTAGTGATTTTCAACCTTTGGGTTACAACTCCTCTGGCAAACCTGTAGCTCCAAAAATATTTACATTGCTATTCTTTTTTTTTTTTTTAAAGATTTATTTATTTTATGTGTATGAGTACACTGTAGCTGTACAGATGGTCGTGAGCTATCATGTGGCTGCTGGGAACTGAACTCAGGATCTCGGCTTGCTCCAGCCTGCTCGCTCCTGTGGAATACACTGTAGCTGTCTTCAGATGCACCAGAAGAGGGCGTCTGATCTTATTTCGGGTGGTTGTGAGCCGCCATGTGGTTGCTGGGATCCGAACTCAGGACCTTCGGAAGAGCAGTCAGTGCTCTTACCTGCTGAGCCATCTCGCCAGCCCTACATTGCTATTCTTAATAGCAAAATTACAGCTATGAAGAGGCAACAAAAGTAATTTTATGGCTGGGAGTCAGCACATCATGAGGAGCTGTGCTCAAAGTGTTTCCATGTTAGGGAGGCTGAGAATACTGCTGTAGATGGCATTGCCAAATTAATTTATACTTTTTTTTAAAAAAAGTTCTTTTAAGATTGTCTTAAGAAAAAAAGAAAGACAGAAGGAAGGAGGGAAAGAGAGAAAGGAAGGAAAGAAGGAAGGAAAAGAAAAGAGCTAGGTGGTAGTAACACATGTCTTTAATCCTAGTACTTGGGAGGCACAGGCAGGCGAATTTCTGAGTTCAAGGCCAGACTAGAATACAGAGTGAGTTCCAGGACAGCCAGGGCTACACAGAGAAACCCTGTCTCGGAAAAAAAAAAAGAAGAAGAAGAAGAAGAAAACAAACAAGTATATGAATAAGCGTAAAACTCTCAAAAACATAACCCCTATACTTTTCAAATTCATATTGCTTGGATAAACCATGTATGAATAAGATTAGTCTAATGTTGTTGGCTTGTTAAAAACAACTGTATTTTCAGAATTGTCAACATTGACTGTGATACAGAGAATTTCATTTTATCTGGGTTTCTACTCAGCTTGTTAGCTTCACTGATGTTGACCTATGAAACTATAATTTAACCTGTGAACAAAATGTGCACTAAAATTAGTTACTTGATGCACATCAAGTTAGAGTCAAAAAGAAGAAAAAGAAAAGAATAGTATGTTTAATTTTGTAGGTTTTTCTATGATACATTTTTCTTTTTTGAGAGTTCTGGGCAGGCCTTGCAGATACTGAACACATACTGTGCCACTGTCAGCCTGTGAGTCTTTTTCTGGAGACAGCATGCATAGGTTAGTTTTCCTCCTGCTTTAGCCTCATGAATGAGGGGATGTATAGCCACGTACCTTCATATTCAGTTTTCAATAATATTTTAACAGATAATGAGGATAGATTTTCCATAAGAATTTTAATCATAATTAAGCACAAGTGAGTCAGGCAGATGTAAAGAGAGTAAGCTTATGAGTGAACTTTTTAACCAGTCACTGTTTTTATGTAATTGCCTATGTAAAACAAGTAAGCCATACTACTAAGTGAAATGGTGAAATTTATTCATTGATTCTGTGGATAATTTCAAAGTATAATAAAATTTGAGGCATTAATTGTCAAATATCTTCAAACTTACATTCTTTAGATGGCTTAAATTCTATAGGAAACAAAATGTATTCGAGCCTGTTAGTATGTCCTGGGCTGTAGAGAAAAAAAAATGTACTGTAGCCATATGCTTGCAGAAACTTAAATGGTACATTAAATTTGTTATTCTTTTTTTTAAAAAAGATTTATTTAATTATTATATGTAAGTATACTATAGCTGTCTTCAGAAGCACCAGAAGAGGGCGTCAGATTTCATTACGGGTGGTTGTGAGCTACTATGTGGTTGCTGGGATTTGAACTCATGACTTTCCGAAGAGCAGTCTTTGCTCTTCCCCACTGAGGCATCTCATGAGCCCTAAATTTGTTATTTTTTTTTTTTTTCCCAGGACAGGGTTTCTCTGTATAGCCTGGCTGTCCTGGAATTCACTCTGTAGACCAGGCTGGCCTCGAACTCAAAAATCCACCTGTCTCCGCCTCCCAAGCGCTGGGATTAAAGGCGTGCACCACCACCGCCCGGCCCCTAAATTTGTTGTTCTTAAGATGCTGGTATATGGCAATTTACTTTTGGTGTCTTTTTTTTTTTTTTTGCTTTAAAATGTCTTAAGTATTCTTTAAACTTGTAAAAATTTTTACTATTTTATATAGATGGATGTTTTACCTGCATATACATTTGTCCAAGGAGAAGCTGGTAGAATGTAGGATCACCTGGAACTCAAGATGGTTGTGAGCCATCATATGTGCTGGAAACTGAGCCTGGGTCCTCTGTAAGAGCAACAAGTGCTGTAACCTCTGAGCTGTTTCTCCAGTATAGGTTAGGCTTGGGTGCAGTGAACACATTCTGTGGTGGGAATTTTGGGAAATGAATACTCCCTAACTATAAAGACAGACTAGGAGATTAATCTAGTTATATGCTCAGAAGGGAAAAAAAAATATAATTGTAAAGGAGTCTTGGGGTGAGGCAAGCCAGCCTGGTGCCAGTGGAGCTAGAAGAGGCTTAGATCTCCCAGAATTGGAGTTCCAGATGATTGTGAGCAGCCATGTGATTGGTGGGACTTGAACCTGGGTCCTCTGGAAGACTGCTGAGGCATCTCTCCAACTCCACAATAAAAGTTACTGTTACTACTGTTAGCTAATCCTAAAAGCAATAATACTGTGTATGAGAAAGAGTGCGAAAGGATATAAAGTACAAAGACATTTCTTACTGCATTTGTCTTATTTATTTGTGTGTGTGTGTGTAAATCAGAGGCCAACTTGTGGGTCAGTTCTTAAGTCATCAAGCATGCCAGTGGGCACCTTTACCCATTGGACATTTCACCCAAACCCCAAAGATACATTTGTAAAGTTGAGGGGAAAGTAATTTTGTGTTAGTATGGAGCTGATGCAGAATGAAAATGGAGAGCAAAGAACAAAAAATTTGAATAGGTATTAGAAAGTTGGGAAGAGTCTCGTGTAGTCAAGCTGGCTAAATTGAATCATTCTAAGAACTTTGAAGAAGAGCATTAATGTTAATTGTTTTCCTCTGTACCATTAAAATATATTTTCTTTCATTAAAAAAAAAAAAGGCTTTCTGAGGTCCACCTATCGTCTCTTGATTTGTTTTGTCTGTCCCTGACTTTTCCCTCCCTTGTTGCCTCTCTTTCTCTCCCACCTTAGGATTGGATAGACTGTAGGATCTTATAAGTGCTAAACATATTCTCTAGCACTGAGCCAGTCACACCTCCAGCATCCCCCCCCAACCCCCCTCGCCCTGCCCCCCTTGAACTATAATTGACTTGTCAGCCCTTACCAAGTCCTGGAGTTTGTTTGCTCTTGTACCTCTCTCCAGCTTTCTGAGATGATGTTTCCATTTTTTCCCCAGCATCCTGATTTGGTGCATAATAAGACAGCCTTTCCCAAAGTTCTGTTAGCTAAACACCTCATGACATTTCATGTATTCAAATATTAAATGGAAAAATCTGACAGTTGCCAAGATTTATCCTAAAGATACTTAGAGGCCAGCATCTAAGAATTTGTAGCTACCCCCTACTCCCACCCCTTCCCCGCCAAGATTTCTCAGTGTAGCCCTGGATATCTTGAAACTTAATCTGTAGACCAGGCTGGCCTCAAGCTCAGAGCTCTACTTGCCTCTGCCCCCGAGTGCTGGGATTAAAGGTGTGTGCCATTACTGTCCAACTGTAGCTAATCTTTTCTGGACTTAAAAAAACTTGAGTTTAAATTTTGTTTTAGCCACTAATCCTTGTTTTCCCTTTTCTTTTCATAGAAGTGACCTTCCCTCCATTGAATATCTCAAGTGCTTATACCACCTAGCAATATTCTTCCCTCCCTCCCTCCCTCCCTCCGTCCCTCCACCCCTTCCTCCCTCCCTCCCTCTTAAAAAAAAAAAAAGAGAGAGAGAAAAGAAAACCTTTAGCAGGAAGGATGCTAACTCAGGCCTATAATCATAGCAACTAGAAAGCTGAAGCCTGAGGAGTAGCCTTTAGTATGTGATGCCCACGTACAGTATTTAACTCATAGTAGTTCTCTTCATTTGTTTCATTTGCTTTTTACCCTACAAACTTGACTCTACACACAAGAGCCTAATAGAGGACACATGCATACGTGTGTGCATGTATGCACACACAATTTCCCTCCAAAGTATATGAGTACTGCATAATAAAATATTAATGAAGACTTTTTAAATTTACATGTAACTCTTTCATGAGCTTCAAAACAATTATGCATAGAAATTTTATACATAGAAATTATGCATAGAAAAACCATAGAAATTTTAATAAATACCAATTTAAAAATATTTTAGGAGCTTATTAGATGATTTAGGAGGTAAAAGCACTTGCTAAGGTCCCGGCCTGATGACCTGAGTTGGATTCCTTGTCAGTGGAAGGAGAGAACCTCTACACATGCGCTGTGGCAAGACCCCCTTCCCACCAAGTTAAGAATAGAGTGTTTCAGTCAAAGAATAAGTTGTAGTGTTCCCAAATCATTTGCTTCCTCTGCTTTTATATTTAAGGGATCATAGTGAGAAAAACACTTGACTCTTCAAAGGGATGTTTTATAGACCACACTTTTTAAAAAAAAAAGTGGCTCTTGCTCTGAAGTATACATTGCTAGAGGGCTGAAGTGCTTTCAGTTTTGATGAAGTAATTTGAAAGTAAAATAAACTCCCCACAGTAAAAAGCTTTTTCAGTACTCTAAAATCTGTGATTAGCTTTTGCTCTCAATGTTTCAAGATTTTTAAACCTCAGGAGTATAAACAATTGATGTACAGTGAATATCTATAAACCTTTCACCTGGATGTACCAGTTACTAATCTTTGACAAACTTATCCAATTCCCCTGATTCTTTTTCACTCTGACCTTTGCACTCTCTACACATACATAGTTTATGTAAATATTGTATATACACAGGTCTTTTGTTGTTCTCAGACCATTTAAAAGATATCAAGGGGGTAGAGAGTGAGCTTGGCAGTTAAAAGCAGTTGTAGGTTTTACAGAAGACTCGGGTTCAGTTCTCAGTGCCCACTTGGTGGCTTATAACTATCTGTTACAGCTTGGTGTATATTTCCTGAAAACGGACATTTTTTACATAGCTACATTATCGTTTTCATCCTCAATGAAATTAACATTTATAAAATTACATAGTAGATTGCCCATCTTCATGTTTTCTCAGTCAATATCAGAAATATCACCCTGGCTGGTTGGTAAAGTGCTTCTTTAGGATGCCTGAGAGAGTCAGTCCCCAGGACCATGTTAAAGCAGATGTGGTGCTAACCCATAATCCCAGAATTTGGAAGGTGGAAGGAGAAGACCAGAAATTTAAGGTTATTATTTACTACACACACAGTAAGCTCAAAGTTATCCTGGATTATATGAGACCCTACCTCCAACAAACAAACAAAACATACACATGTATGTACACACACACACACACACACACACACACACACACATATAGTTTAGACACACCCCTCTGTTTGGACACAGCCCCCTACCCCGCCAATCAAGAGTCATGTTTATCAGTGGATGTCATGGTATATATATCTGGGATTGCAAGTTTGAGGCCAGACTGGGTAGTATAGTAACTGTGTCTCAGAACAGTCCTCTCACAACAAATAAACATGCATATATGCATTTCATCTCATTGCAGTGGCTCTTTACTTGTCTTTAATCTAAATAATTCTCTTGCCCTTCAGTCTTTCTGATTTTTTATAATACTGACTTTATTAAGGCTAATGGTCTGTTTGTCTTATTATAATTAGATGAACATCTAGAAAATGCATATTTGTGTAGCAGGATTTTCCTGCAGAAACTAGAATGAAGCTAAAATGAAAAGTTCTTTTCCTTGTTTTCCTTCTGTAGTGTTCTGAACACAAGCAGTTTGCTCTGTGATTGTCATTTGAAGTGGTTACTTCAGTGGCTGGTGGATAACAACTTTCATCATTCTGTGAATGTAAGCTGTGCACATCCTGAATGGTTGGCAGGGCAAAGCATCTTGAATGTGGACCTAAAAGATTTTGTCTGTGGTTTGTATTTCTGTTTTAAATTTTAAAAATTTCTCTTAACTATTGTAACAACAAAATAAAGAGGATGAACACCATCCCCATCAACAGAAACACCCACATGGCTCTGACTAGCATGTCATAAGTCCTTGTGCTGCTCTCCAAGGCCTGTCTCAATGCTTGCTTCATACAGGCCATATTTTGTGTTCTATGACTTACTGTTTCCTAAAGGTGTTTTTCTCACTGTTTTTGTCTTAGCACAAGGACGTTCTCAGGCTGCCTTCTCATTTTCTTTGAGTGATCATCTTTAGTGGCTGTGTGAACATCGGCTGTAATTTGAGAGGAATTATTAACTTTAGGATACTTAGCAGTAAAACTTCTGAATCAATTTTTTTTTTTAATGTGAAGACAGTAGATTCTGAAAACCACCAAGAAAATCTACGCTGTAATCATAAGTATATGATAATATATGTTTATAATCACCAGTTTCATTTTTTGGATGCAGTCCCTTGGAAAAAGAGCAGACAACTCTGGATGGTCAGTTCTCTCTTTCCATCAGGAGGGTTCCAGAGAGCACACTCATGTCATTAGGCTTTAAGACATATTCTTTTACCCACTGAGCCATTTCATTGGCTTTGATGGAATTTCCCTCCCCCCTCCTCCTCCTCCCTCTTTCTCTTTCTCTCCTTCCTTCCTTCCTTCCTTCCTTCCTTCCTTCCTTCCTTCCTTCCAAAGATTTATTTATTTTATGCATGAGTATACTGTCACTGTCTTCAGACACACCAGAAGAGGCCATTGGATCCCATTCCAGATGGTTGTGAGCCACCATGTGGTTGCTGGGATTTGAACTCAGGACCTCTGGAAGAACAATCAGTGCTCTTAACCACTGAGCTGTCTCTCCAGCCCAACATTTTTATTTTCAAAAATAAACCTATACTTTTCTTTCTCAACTTGGAAGATTTTCTTTTATACCTAAATCTTCTTTACAGTGGATTGAATTCTGTTTACATTGCCCCATGTTCCCCTTTGACTTTTACTTAGTTTTATGTAAAGCATACTATATTTTGTTTGTCTGGTTTGGAGACAGGGTCTCACTATATAGCCCTGGTTGGCTTAAAATCCACTCTGCATACCAGACCAGGTCGTCCTGGAGCTCAGAGATCTGCCTGCATCTGCTTGATCTGCCTGTATCTGCTTCTCAAGTGCTGAGATTAATGGTGTATGCTACTATATTTTTTATACTATTCCAATTACCCTTTAAGGCACAAAGTAATATTACTAAATGAAGATACTGGTTTAGAATTTCTATAGCAGCCTCTCTCAATCCATAGTGTTTTTATTTATGAATCCATAGTGTACTAGGCAGTCTAAAACCAGTTTTCACTTGTGTGCGTGTATCCTGTTCATATTCTTCACTATTTTAGTGTTGAAGCTATGTGCAAATACTTTCAAGTCATGTATTTATTAGTATTCTCCATGAAAAAATAAGTTTATATTCACATTTTCTGTATTATATAGAAAGGATAATAGTTAATTATAAACATTTTGTAGATAGAGCATTATAGGACATAAATATCACATACATGAGATGATAGCATAGAACTTACCTTGACATTCTTACATAAGGTTTCTCTCCATCCCTACCCCCACCCATTGGTAATGCATAGTAAACATGGAACGGTCCTGAGGGATGGTGGAAGAGCGCTAGGTGCTGAGGTCCAGAACCTGAGTTCTAGCCCATCTTCTATCACTGCTTGATGCCTTTGAACAAGTTATTTGACTTCTTGAGTTCATTTTCCTCAGCATTAAGCAAGAGATTAGACTCCAGCTCTAGAGTCTCCTTCATTCTTAACATAGCTCCTGTGACTGAAACATACAGTATTGGGCCTAGAGAGATGGTTCAGTGGTTAAGAGCACTGACTGCTCTTCCAGAGGTCCTGATTTCAACAGATGGTGGCTCACAATCATCTGTAATGCCCTCTTCTGGTGTACTCATAAACATTAAATAAATAAACAAACAAGCAAATAAATAAATAAACAAATCTTTTTTAAAAAAAAGAAACTTACAATGTTATAGTCTTTGTTTTAAAATCAGATTTGAGGTAAAATATGTAACTGACTTGGCCACTGTTGCATTTATTCCCTTTAGATGATTTTCTGAAGCCTCAGATAAGGACACACCCTGAAAACACAATTGCATTAAGAGGTGTTAATGTGACACTGACGTGCACTGCAGTAAGCAGCAGCGATTCCCCCATGTCCACCGTATGGCGCAAGGACAGTGAGATCCTGTATGACGTGGATATTGAGAATTTTGTTCGTTATCGGCAGCAGGATGGAGAAGCTCTAGAATATACTAGCGTCTTGCGCCTCTTCAGTGTGAACTTCACAGACGAAGGGAAATATCAGTGCATTGTTACTAATCACTTTGGATCTAATTATTCTCAGAAAGCCAAATTGACTGTAAATGGTAAGGAATTGTGCTACTGGACTTTTAAAATGCTTTTTTTTCTTACTTATGTATTTCTAGAATAATCACCATGCCTGTCTGGCCATGTTGTTGGGAAAAAGTACTTTGAAGTATTTTTTACATCTAAATTATAAGTCTCAACTATAAATCAATTTACATATAAATTGACAAGGAAATTGGATCATTTGGAGGGAGCTCTCAGTGTTGCTTTCTCTTGACTGTGGCACATGGAAGGGGGGGTGCACTCCTGGGTTACCCACTGCCCACTGGCCTGCGTTCTTCTTTACCCTAGGAGAGACTTCCATTTCTGTTTGTCAAAAGATATTCTTTTATGGTCTCAGTTTCTTTCCAAAACTACAATTCTCAGAAAACTATGATTTCCTTTCTCTAATATTGTTTACTGTGTCCTCTAATATTTGAGAGTGTTTAGGACATCTCTGGGTCTAGTGGTTTCTATAGCTCTCTGGATATAGCCAAAATAATTTTGAAAATAAAGCTCTCCTAGTAGTTGTAAAAATCTTTTCTAAAGCAGTTTGGTCTATCTATAATCTGTGAGACTGGGTAACTCTTGTGCTTCAATGGAATGATGTATGTGTGCCCTGTGCCTGTGTTTCTTTTTTTTAACATTTCTAGCTTAATTTTTTTTAGATTTTATTTTATTGTTTTATCGATATGAGTGGTTTGCTGTCATATATGTCTGCACCACATGCATGCTTGGTACTCATAAAGGCCTAAAGAGGGCATTGGATTTCCCAGGACTGAAGTAACAGAGAGTTGTAAACTGCCATGTGGGTGCTGGGAATTGAATCTGAGCCCTGCAAGAGCAAAACCTGTTCTTAACCACTGAGACAACTCTTCAGCTCTACAACCCATCTGATGTTTCTTAAATGAGGTGTTTAAAAAGCATAATTTAAAAAACAAAACAAAACTGGCTTCTATTAACATCTGTTGATGTTAGATTGGGGTGCATCACTTGACTGTCCTAAGTGAAAGAGTTATATTAAGCACCAAATTCTAAACTGGCATTCAAAAAAGTTTTTGACTTTCTGATTTCCTTCTTACCATCAGCATGGTGAAATGGGCATGGCATGTATTCTAGAAGTGTTATGTTACCTTGCTGCACACACTGAAGGGCTCGTGGGAAAGATGGTTGCAGATGCTGTGTTCGTTGTCAGTTCAGAGAATATGGTCTCAAAGAAATGGAGCATTTTATATCAGAATTCTGCCTGCTGGATTTATGTGCATCTGTGTTTTCCTTTTGCCTACTTTCTTTGTATTGTTTTTGGAACAGAGATGCCGTCTTTTTTGAAAACTCCGATGGATCTAACTATTCGCACTGGTGCCATGGCAAGATTAGAATGTGCTGCAGAGGGGCACCCTACACCTCAGATTTCCTGGCAGAAGGACGGTGGCACTGATTTTCCTGCAGCCCGAGAAAGACGCATGCATGTCATGCCAGAGGATGATGTCTTCTTCATTGCAAATGTGAAGATAGAAGATATGGGAATCTATAGCTGCATGGCACAGAATATAGCAGGGGGCCTCTCGGCAAATGCCTCACTCACAGTGTTAGGTACGCTTTCTTTGTTAGGACTACTGCTTTACTGAAGCCTCTGAGAGCTACGCATGGCTTGGAAAGGCAAGAAAAACAATTTAAAGGTTTTGGTTATGTTTTTTTCCTTCCAAGACAGGATTTCTCTACGTAGCCCCAGCTGACCTGGAACTCACTCTGTAGACCAGGCTGGCCCTGAACTCAGAGACCTGCCTACATCTGCCTCTCCGAGTGCTGGGATTAAAGTACTGTGCCACCACCATGAGGTTTACTTTGTTGTTCTTATTTTCCTACTCTGTTCAGGAGTATGTCATCTGAAGGTATTAGTGGGTTAAATGACATACATCTTGGAACATTCCCAGGGCATAATTCTTTTTTTTTTTTTTTTTTTTTTTTTGGTTTTTCGAGACAGGGTTTCTCTGTGTAGCCCTGGCTGTCCTGGAACTCACTCTGTAGACTGGCTGGCCTCGAACTCAGAAATCCGCCTGCCTCTGCCTCCCAAGTGCTGGGATTAAAGGCGTGCGCCACCACCGCCCGGTGCCAGGGCATAAATCTTTATCACAAGCTTCAGGTTCCCTTATTCTTTTATGTTTCCTCTGTAACATTTTAATTCATATATGGTTATTTTTTGTTTGTTTTTTTTAACTGTTCAGCAGATTTGCATTGGGAGTTTTGCTTTTCCTAGAAGGATCCTAACCATTTGATACAGCTATATACAAAACCTAAAGGTTTATATTTTCTTTAATTAAAAAAAAAGTTTAGTATAAAAAAATGATTTGTCTTCTGGTTAGATTTTCTATCTTCTTTTCAGTATATTCCACATAATCTTAAAATAGTCTTTTAAAATGTCTTTTCCCATGCTCAGCATTATGACATACTCCTGTTATCCTAGGATACACACAAACAAATGAGGATTACATTAAGTTTGAGTGTGGCCAGGTTTAAATAGTGAGTTCCAGGTCAGTGAGGTTACACAGCAAGAATCTATCTCTAGAAATTAGAAGAGAAAAGAAGTATTTTCCTGAAAATTTTCCCTGGCTTGTGTTTTGTTTTATTCATTTTTGGTTTTTGAGACAGGGTCTCATATAGCAAAGGCTGGACTTGAAACTGCCTCTATCTTCCTCTATTTTCCAAGTGCTGGGATTATTGGTGTATGCCTCATTATTCTTAGTTAAAATATGGTTCTTTATGTAACTCAATCCAAGGCAAATTATGCTGTCCAGGTCTCTGTTTTCTTAGATATTGGCGTTTTATGGGGTCATCTTTTCCTCCTCCTTTTCTTCCAACTTCTCCTCCTTTTCTTATTCTTCATCTTCCTCTTCCTCTTCCTCCTCCTCCTCCTCCTCCTCCTCCTCCTCCTCCTCCTCCTCCTTCTCCTCCTCTTCCTCTTCCTCTTCCTCCTCTTCTCCCCCCTCCTCTTCTTTCTCTTCTTTTTTAAAGACAGAGTCCCTCTCACTATATATCCAGATTGGCCTGGAGAACTTATGTTTTAGAGGTGAGCCGGTCTGACCTGGCTGTCAAAACCTTTAAAATAATTTTCTTAACTTGGAGGCTGAGGCAGAAGGATCAAGAGTTCTAAGTCAGCTTGAGGTACATAGTGGAGAAGCTGTCTGAGAAACAGCAGAAGTCTCCAGCACTCACTGACTGGTAGCCCGGGCTTATGTGTACCAGGCCAGTGTTGTGCCGAGCTAGTGCCCTGCCCTGCTTCACTTTCTGTTTTTTCTTCTTTACTTACTTGCTAAGATACCTAGATGGCTGTAAACTTGTAATCTGCTTTGGCCTCCTGAGCAGAGCAGATAGAATTACAGCCCTGTATCTCCACAGTCAGTTCACGTTTAGATTTTTTTCTGTTTTGAGTCTTTTGTATATCTGAAACATTAACTGTTAATCCTCATTAAACTGTACATGTCATCATACTTTTTTTCATAGTCTCATTCTATAGGACTTGGGCTATACATTTCCTGACTTAGTATTTTTAACCTTCTCCCATTAGAGACACCCTCATTTATTAGACCTCTAGAGGACAAGACTGTCACCCGAGGTGAGACTGCGGTATTGCAGTGCATTGCTGGAGGAAGTCCTGCTCCTCGCCTCAATTGGACCAAGGACGATGGGCCACTTCTAGTAACAGAACGACACTTCTTTGCTGCAGCCAATCAGCTTCTCATCATTGTAGATGCTGGGCTAGAAGATGCTGGAAAATATACCTGCCTTATGTCTAACACTCTTGGGACAGAACGGGGACATATTTACTTAAATGTCATTTCATCCCCCAATTGTGACTCCTCTCAGAGTAGCATTGGGCATGAGGATGATGGTTGGACCACAGTTGGCATTGTTATCATTGTTGTGGTCTGCTGTGTCGTGGGCACGTCTTTGATCTGGGTCATTGTCATTTACCACATGAGAAGGAAAAATGAAGACTACAGTATCACAAACACAGGTAAGTGGTGCCCAGATGACACATGGCATGTTCTTAGGAATGGAGGGTTTAGTAGAACATGAAAAAAGCTGGAGTACTATGATTGGTTACTTGATAAGAGATGTTAGGAAGTTTTTCTGACAAAATATCTGGCTTCCTTAAGATAGTAGAACCTATTTGGGGAAATAGTTTTAAGAATTTGTATATACTTCCCCCTAAATTTACCTCTTAGAATTGTATTACAGGTATATTTTCTTGGTTTTGTCCATTTATTATTGTTGTTTGTTTGAGACAGTTTCTTTTTTTTTTTTTTTTTAAAGATTTATTTATTTTATTTAAGTACACTGTAGCTGTCTTCAGACACATCAAAAGAGGGCATCAGATCTCATTACAGATGGTTGTGAGCCACCATGTGGTTGCTGGGATTTGAACTCAGGCCCTCTGGAAGAACAGTCAGTGCTCTTAACTGCTGAGCCATCTCTCCAGTCCAAGACAGTTTCTTTATGTATCCCTAGCTTTCAGCACTTGTTCTGTAGATGAAGCTGGCCTTAAAGTCAGAGATCTACCTGCTTCTGCCCCCAAAGTGCTGGGACTGAAGGTGTGTGCCATTATGCCCAGCTTGTTCTTAAGAGGATCTCAGTATAATGCCCTGATAGCCTGGAACTCATAAACTGGCCTCTTCCCCCTCTACCTCCTTGTTCTGGGATTACAGGTTCAGTCAGTCATGCCTCACTGGGTTGGGGTGGGTTTTGTTTTTGTTTTTGTTCTTTTGCACCTTCTTTCCTTAGAGCCTAAAGTTCATCTCCACCATAGTTTTGCCAGAGACTCCAACCCTTGTGAGTGAGTTGGTCTTTTGCCCCACTCATCCTGGGATCCACAAGAGAAGGAGTCCATGTAGAGAGATTGTGAAATGTAACTGTAGATAGGATTTTCATCTCTAGGTTTTGTTTTTTGTTTGTTTTTTTGCTTTTGTTTTTTGTTTTTTGGTAGCCCCTCACCTTCAGCCCTTTGCCAGTGGTTCTGGGGACTGAACCCACGGCTTATATATGTGTTAGGCAAGTACTTTACCACTGTGCTTTATCTGCAAACTAAATAATACTTCTAAAATGAAACTGAGAAGAACTTTAATTAAAAAAAAAATGCTAAGGGAAGTATGAAGAGCTGTTGGGGTCCCACATCCATTTGATTTTCCAGGCCAGTGTCAAAGTAGAACACGTTCTAAAATTGCCTTCTGTGTATTGACTTCAACTGCCTGAGTTTGAGAGTTACAGATGTCTCTTTACAGAGGAGCTTAATTTGCCTGCAGACATTCCCAGCTATTTGTCTTCGCAAGGAACATTGTCTGAGCCACAGGAAGGCTACAGCAACTCTGAGGCAGGCAGTCATCAGCAACTTATGCCTCCTGCCAATGGATACATACATAAAGGCACTGACGGTAGGCACTTGGTTGTTTATAGTTACAATTTCAGCCTGTTTTATTGGGTTTATTGTTCAGTGTATAGTTTCCCCATTAGCTTGAAGCAATATTTTAGGATAAAACATTCAGTACATTTAACTTTGTGCAAAATGGAATGAAAATTGTCTATAAAGTCTTAACCAGAGAAGGCCATCTTACAGAAAGAAACAAATTACCCTTAAACAGGGGCGAAGGACAAAACTGAGGCTCCTGGATCTCTCTCATGACCAGAAGAGATGGTCTAGAAACTTATTTCAAGTCTTTCTCATTCCTTATGAAATGAGCATACTTCAGATAACATCCAGAGGCGTTTGATTCTCCTTCTGACAGGTAGATACTTAGTAAAGTTTAAAGGACAAAATGACTTTCAGTCTGCAATGGAGAACTTAAAAGGGCTATAAAATGTCCCCTGATAAAGTGACTAGGACATCCTTCTCTCTTCACACCCTCACTTCTGTAGAAAGTGACAGGCACAGGAGAGAGGATTTGCCTAAAGATAGTTTGAACAGCTACTGTTGCTTAACTTCTTATCTCATAAAAATAACATGGGCTCTCATATTATAGCAACACCTGTTTTGCTTTAGTTTGCTCAAGCCACACATGTATCTTAGAGGTGTAGGCTTGTCTTGGATCCCTTGGTTGAAATTTAATCTCTCCAGTTTAGACAGTTAACATTAGAATTCAAGAGTGTAGGCTCTGAAGCCAGAGTGTTTAGATTTACATTTCAGCTCTTCCTCCTGTCATAACTATCTGTAAAGTAGAGATGAGAATTTTATCAACTTCATAGGGATGTTGTGAGGAGTAAATGAGTAATTCACATAAAGACCTTGGAATTTCACCTGGTTTGTAAAGTAAATGTACAGTAAATGTTAGAATTGTTGAAGAAAGTTGATTATTCCCAAACTCTTCCTTATCAGAAAAACATCTGTGTTCCTTCCATGTTGTTACTAGGTGGCACTGGTCCCCGGGTGATCTGTTCAGATTGTTATGACAATGCCAACATCTACTCGAGGACCAGAGAGTACTGTCCATACACCTATGTTGCTGAGGAGGATGTCTTAGATCAGGCACTCTCCAGCCTCATGGTCCAGATGCCCAAGGAGACATTCTTGTCACATCCTCCCCAAGATGCTGCTAATCTGGAGAGTCTGATACCATCAGTAGAGAGAGAGCCGCCTGCTTTTCCCACCAACCATGAGAGGATGACTGAGAACCTTCCCTTCTCACAGAGGAGCAGTGGTAATTAATGGGTACTTCTGTTCTGTTTTGAGCTTTTAGTTTCACTTTTACCTGATCTGCCCTTCTGTTTTATCAGTAGCATGGCATGTAACAGGAAACAAAATAGTATACTAGAATAATTGCCTTTAACTAGTGTCAATTAGGGGTCTTTACTTACGTTGTCTCCCATCTTCATTTAAATAATAGAGGTTTGAAGTGCTAAAAATAGAGCATGAGAAACCTAAACCATTTGCTTGGTTGCTCTTCTGTCAAGCAAACACTTTCAGCACCATATCACCCTTGTCAGTAAAAAAAGCTCTTTCTGGACCTATTCTCAAGCTGTTCATCAGCTGTCCCTCCCCTCAGAGGAAAAACACTGGGGAATGAACAGGGTAAAAATTACAGGGCCACAGAGGAAGGTTAGTATAGGGTTGTGTCCAGGGGTGGTTCTGGCAGCCATAAATGGTGTAACACGAAACTGAAGATGTGCTCTGTAAGAGACCAGTTCTAAAGACTTTTCAAGAGGAATAGGTTAGAAAAGAGCACTGTCACTGAAGGTAGTCTTTCAGCTTTACAGTCAGTGTCATGAAGAACTAAGATACAATACATCTTGTAACCTGGGGATGTCTTCATTTTGAGTCTGGATTAAGTAAGGAGTCATCGTCACTTACATGAGAGTGCCTTGGTCCACTGTCCTTTCCATGCTTAGGGTACTCTAATTAATTCTACTCAGTGTGTGCATGACCTTAGAACTTGTTAGACATGCAGTTGTGCTTCCACCCTAGACCTAGTGACTCTAAGTCCAAATATTAAGATTCAAGGATTATTTGTATGCTTTTTTTTTTTTTTTTTTGTGAAAGTGTCATGCTCAAATTCTACAGTAACCCCTACCTTACCCTTCCAGGTGATGAGATAACAGGCAAACACTGGGATTATGGGCATGTGGCTCATGGCTTATCCTAAATTTTGGGTTATGTATGGATGCATGCTTGCAGGAGCACTCATGTGCATGCAGACACATGCATGGGGATACTAAAGGAGGAAGTCTAGAGTCATTCTCTGTTGCTTTTCACCCTATTTGTTAGACAGAGTCATTTATAAACCTGAAGGTTGCTGTTTCAGCTAGGCTGCCTGGCTAGCAAGTCTCCGAGATTCTCTTGTCGCTGCTCCTCAGTGCTAGAGTTCCAGTCATACACGACCATGCCTGGCTTTATATGAGTGCTGGGACTTAGAACTCAGGTCTTCTTGCTTTCACAACAAGCCCTCTACTGAGCCATGTCCTCAGCCCCACATGCATATTAAATCTTGAGAAATCATGTCCTAGCTTATATTCTAGGTGAATTTTGCTTTCATTTGTGAGATTTTGTTTTCAGAATGTTAGACTAGCTTTTCCTAAAATATAGCTTCCCTACATGTGTGCACACATGCATGCGAGTGTATCATCTTCTGCCTTTCTCTTCCGTGCTTTGACTACACCTGAACCTAGTTCAGTTCCCAGTACCTATATGATGGCTCACAACCATCTGTAACTACAGTTCAGGAGATCTAATGCTCTCTTCTGGCCTCTACAAGCACCAGGCACGTGTGGTGCACAGACATACTGGCAAAATTTAAAATTCCTTTTCCATGAGTCTAGATTTTTATTCTCTTATTTTTATCTGAGTTAGGGTTTCTATTGTTGTGATGAGACACCATGACCAAAGCAACTTGGGGGTTTACTCTGCTTATGGTCTCATATAACAGTTCACCATCAAAAGCAGTGAGGGCAAGAACTCAGCAGGGCAGGAACCTGGAGCCAGGAGCTGCTGCAGAGGCTGTGGAGGATGCTGCTTTCTGGCTTGCTCCTCATGGCATGCTCAGCTTGCTTTTTTATAGAACTTGGGACTATCTGCCCAGGGAGAGCCCAACCCACAATGCTCTGGGCTCTTCCCTGTCAATCACTAAAGAAAATGCCATACACACTTGCTTATAGCCCAATCTTTTTTTTTTTTTT
>JADRCD010225578.1:0-32308 GCA_019843815.1 Montemys delectorum | reverse complement strand
AATTTCAGGCATGCACTTCCATGTTTGGGTGGGACATTTCTTTTACTGGACTTAATTCTTACTACTTCAGTGTCTAGTGTGCTTTCCTTGGTGACACTGAGTCTTGATATGTTGCCCAGGCCATCTTTGATCTCCTTGGCTCAAAATTCTCATGGTTTATGAGGAGGGTATGACAAGAGAGCAGGACAAGAGGACCTCATGGCCTAACACAGGGATTAATCATAGGAATGAGAAGCCAGGAGAAGGGAAACCCATGAGCTGGACAAGTTTATGGTAGGATGTGGGTGAGAAGTCAAAGGAGCAATCATGCCAGCCTGGACTCTGCAACGGGTACTTATGATGCTAAGAGCTTGCAGGCAGGCACGCACTTTGGTTTGCTAATAGGTGTCATGGTCAGCCATTCCTCCTGGGTTTGTCTTGGAACTGACAGTTAGATATTAACAGGCTTGGAGTTCACTGGGAATGAACTCCTTCCTCATTATCAGCACCCATTAAAACCAGAAAATGAAACTATAAGACTCTGATTGCTGGTCCAAAGAATAAGATCTGAGTTGTATATCATCAGGTCCTGGGAGACTTGACATCATATGCTGTCTGGAAACCCCTATGATTACTGTCTGGTTGGCATCTTTCTGATAGAAAACAAATTCATTGTTCCCTCTCTCAAGAGTTAATCCAAACTGGAGAGGTGGCTTCACAACTTCAGAGTACTTGCTGCTCTTCTAGAGGGCCTAAGTTCAGTTCCCAGCACCTACACTGTGGCTAACAACCTTTGCTAACTCTAGTTCAGGGGATCCATCACCTTCTGCTGGCCTCCTTGGGTACAAGGCACATATATGGTGTACCTACATACATGCAGGCAAAAACTCATGCACATTAAAGGAGGGGGGGAGCGTGAGTTAATTCAAATCAACCAGCGAATCATCTGGGGAGAAAAATACTCCAAGTCTGTTCTAAAAACTAAAATAGTATAAAACCTACTTAAAATGTAGGTGGGCATAATCATTTCTTCGGCCACTGTCCACTCTCACTTCTTGAGAGTGTATTCTCTGTACTCTGTAATAAAAAATGTCTAACTTATATACTCTGTACTATGTGTCTTGTCTAAATTCTTTCAAGGAAGATCACAGGCGTCGAGAGCCAATGGAAAAAGCCAAAGTTAACCTTAAGCCCACTTGCCCAAGGACAGATAACTTCCTGGAATGTTGGGTGTTGTGGTTCTTGGGAAATAACAAGCCACATGTTTTCACTCCCTGTGGTGGTTTGAATATGCTCAGCCCAGGGAGTGGCACTATTAGGAGGTAAGGCCTGTTAAAGGTTGGAGACCCTCTTCCTAACTGCCTAGAAGCTAAGTCTTCTTCTGTTTTCCTTCAGAACAAGATGTTGAGCTCTCAGCTCCTCCGGTACCATGCCTGTCTGGATGCTGCCATGCTCCTGCCTTGATGATAATCCACTGAACCTCTGAACCTGTAAGCCAGCTCCAATTAAATGTTATCCTTATAAGAGTTGCCTTGGTCATGGTGTCTGTTCACAGCAGTAAAACCCTAACTGAGACACTCCCCTAAACAGGTTTTTACATCAGATGTGTGGGAAGTATGTTTGCAGGAAGTGTTTCAGGATATATGCTTGCCCCTGATTGAACCGGATAGAAAATATGGTGGTTCTGTGGGTTTGCCTTTTTAAGTCCCTGCTGAATGTGACTATTTCCTGGGAACCCTGGAGTGGACCTGCCAGAATCCATCTTCCTGTTGAGTATTAAATTAAAGCTTGCTTCCAATTTGGCTCAAAATTGTGGTAGTGGTCTTATGCTCGACTGGTGGGAGTAGCACCCAGTGGATACCAGAGCCAGGATCTGATGACCATGAGTTGGAATGCTATGTGGCAAGGGTGACCTTGGGCTATGAGACCACTGGCATTTGCCTCAACTCTTGTATCTGGCCTAGTATTCTATTATAGGAATTTTTCAACTGCAGGGCTAAGCTTACCATGCCTCTAGGCTCTATCAACCCTAGAACTCAGAATCATATAGTATCTGAAATTCATCAAAGAGGTTTCCTCCCATATTGCTGTATGTAGCTCATCTCTCCAATGTCTCCACTAACAGAATCAGTAAATTAATTCATTTATGACTTTCTTTTGTTCTGTGACTATAATGTTATTGGACATTTGTAGGAGCCCCACCTTGTATACGACATGTTACTGGGGGAACTGGGATTCTCTTCTTGATTTTCTTAGTCTGGCTAACAAAAGAGTTTAAGAATGGAACCAGAAGAAAGCTTGGAAACAATGTTATTAGAGTTTAAAAGAAAAATTCCAGGGCAGACAAGCTGTAAATCTCTACCCCTGTGATTTAGTTAGGATTTCATTGTTGTGAAGAGACACCGTGACCACAGCAACTCTTATAAAGGAAAGCATTGAACTGGGGCCGGCTTACAGTTTCAAAGGTTTTGGTCCATTATCGTCATGGCAGGAAGTAGGGCAGCGTGCAGGCAGACGCGGCGCTGGAGAAGGAGCTGAGAGTTCTACATCTTGATCCACAGGCTGCAAGGGATTGTGTCCCACAATAGGCAAAGCTTGAGCATATGTGTCGTCAAAGCCCACTCCCACAGTGTCACACTTCCTCCAACAAGGCCACACTTACTCCAGCAAGGCCATACTTTCAAATAGTGTGACACTCTATGGCCAAACATTCAAACAGATGAGTCCATGGTAGCCATTCCGATCAAATCACCACACCCTGCCTGTAAGAGAACAATGGAGAAAAAGAAGAAATAAATCCACAGTTGGAGTTAAACCAGCATGTTCAGCAATGAAGGTCAGGCATGTGGTAGACAAGAAACCATGTGTCTGATTCCAGGTAGGAGACAGGAAAGGGGGTTAGGGGGGGACAGGATGTATAACCACCACCACCACTGTTGAAGTAAACTTACTTCCCCAGGTCAGAGATCATGACCCCTAAGAGTCTGTGGACTAGAGTAACAGTGTCTCAGTAGGATGCCTGTAGGTATCTGTAAGAGAAGGACAGGCTGCAGACACTGTGGCCTGAGCAACAGCTGGATTCTAATTTTACACACCTATACAGCTCCACAAATCTCTGCACAGAGAGCAGAGATTCTGGGCAGGAAAAGCAGATTATCTCATTCATAGGATAATTATTCCTCCCACCTGTTTAGCATGGCTCAAGGGGAATCAAACCTTCTTGAAGGCTGGTGGTCTCTTGGTGTCTTTGTTATGCTACCATGCTATTACTTCAGTGAAACACTATTACCAAAAAGCAAGTTGTGGAGGAAAAGGTTTATTTGGCTTGTACTTCTCTGCTGTAGTCCATCATTGAAGGAAGCCAGGACAGAAATTCAAGCAGGGCCGGAACCTGGAGGCAGGAGCTGATGCAGAGGCCATGGAGGGGTGCTATTTACTGGCTTGCCCCTCATGACTTGATCAGCCTGCTTTCTTATAGAACCCAGAACCATCAGCCCAGGGATGCCTCTACTCGCCATGGGCTGGCCATTCCCCCATCAATCACTAAGAAAATGCCCTACAGCCGGATCTTAGGGAGGCATTTTCTCAACTGAGTGCTTTCCCAAGGGGATTGGCTCTCAAGCCTTTCTTCTGTAAATTGCCTTAGTCATGGCATTTTGAAATGATCTATAGGAGACAGTTATTGAAAACCATGCTGATTAAGCCAACTAAACTTTTTTATCATTTTATTAATGGCCCGACCAAGAGCAGGCTCCTGCCTCTGTAAAGTCTCTTGGGTCCCAAGCTGAAAGGCACAGTGTTTTTAAAGGCAAAAAACCTCAAAGATCATAATTTATGTCAAAATTGCATGAGGACCAGAGTAACCTTGAAATGTTCATTGCTGGTAGAGCATGGTAATTATCTCAGATACAACACGACTTAGATCTCCTTTAGTTATTTTAATTATTTTGGTTAATACATCTGGACCATAGTCAAGGGCATAGGAAATCCTAAGTGTGCTGCCAAGGCAGATATGACCATTCAGAGGAGTAGGGCTAAGGGCTGAAAATTGTCTAAGTAAACACAAAATGGAGTCATTTCACATTATCACAGCAATAGGAAAGTAATTGAGATACTGAGCTGTAAGACTTTGATGAGCCTTAGCTACTGGGGACGCGCCCTTCCCTCCCCTCCCCCTCAGTGAACCATGTGGAGCAAGAGATAGTTACAAAAGCAAGAGGAGTTTATTGTTCCAGCACGCTGGGGTTGTCCTGCATGCAAAGGAGAGGCAATAATCCCAGGCAGCCCGTTCAGCCAGTTTTTAAACAGTTTTCAGGAGTAGAATAGAGCAACAGCAATGAGGCACAATATGAGAAACAGTGTGACTTTTAAACAGATTGGTCCTTAGGAAATGAGGTAGTAAGGGCTTCCCTTGTCTGCCGGTGGCCAATGATCAGTCAGCCCTAGGAATGTGTCTAGGTGCTCTGGGCTTCCCTTACCTGCAGGTGGCTGCTGTGGTCTTTCTGAGGAATGTAACCAGCCTCTCCCTTCTGGAGGCGAGGGGTGCCTATGTGCTCCATGACCTCTTTTCCAAGAGAGGAGGGGTCTGGTGGAATTTTCCAAAGGTCCTGAGCTGACCTCTTCAGAGCGACTCCACTTTATTTTCAGCCTGACATCCTAATCTAGCTCGGGAGTTCAGTCCAGAACAATGGTGACATGCCATTTTTAACATGTGACTCATTCCAGGAACTCTTAACCATCCTCAGGTAGTAGGTGGTTTCTGAACCACAAATTTCAGGCATTTTAATAGTCATCTGTCTGTAATTTATAGAACATTGCACATCCTGACGTTCTCAAGCAGCTCGTGCATGAATTAATTAATGTAAATCAGGACATGGTGTCAAATGCCTTGTAATCCAGAACTGGGGATAGGAGGGTAGCAGACAGGCAGATCTCTATCAGTTCTAGGCTAGCCTGGCCTATATAGCAAGTTTCAAGCCAGCTAAGGCTGTTCAATGAGACCTTGACAAAGAAGAAAATAGAGGGAGGAGGAGAGAGGGAAGAAGAAAGGAGGTGAAGATGAAGAAAAGGCCAAAGCAGAAGCAGCAGCCACCTCAGTTCCAGCAGCTCCAACAGGCTGGGCTGGGAATATGCTAAGCAAGCACTTGGAAGACTAAGACAGGAGGATTGCTGCAAGTTCCAGGTCAGCAAACTTCATAGTGAGTTCCAAGCCATTCTAAACTCTGAAGTGAAACCCTGGGGAAACTAGTTATAGTTGCATGTAATTATATATGTACATAATTGTTACATATATGTATATATAACTATATATGTAAATATAGATATGGTTCATCACTTTCAGTTTTGGTTCTGCAAGGTGATCGATCCAGAGAAGTCCTTATAGTCACTTGCAGAATCATGCGGGGTCTGAGGGGAAAATGACTTCTGGCCCAGGGTGTAACACTGTGGTCATCTTTGATAACTGCCCAAAAGTGACACACAGAAAGATAAACATCATGGAGATCATGTAGCTAAGTACGAAGTGTGTGTGTGTGTGTGTGTGTGTGTGTGTGTGTGTGTGGTATTGTGGAGTATATTCCAGGAAGAGCAAATTGTCAGAGGGCACCTTGAGTACATCGTCAATCTGACACTGCCTCTCCTGCCCTCCCTCTCAAGGCCCTGTAAGCCAGTGTGGCCTCTCCCCTGTGTTCTCAAAGTGTCCCCCCGATTGTCACTGTACTTTACTTTACCATGGCTTAAAATACAGTCAAAAGAGAAAGTTAAAACAACTCAGTTTAACTACCTGTGAGGGTGGGAGGGGAGAAGAGAAGAGGGAAAGAGAGGAGAGGAGAAGGGAGGAAGGGAAAGAAAGGGAAACAAGAGGGGAGGGACTTGTAACCCAGATTGGCCTTGAACTCACTTTAGTATTAGTAGTAGTCAAAGACAATTTGAATCTCTGGTTCTCCAGAGCCTAACATTCCATCAATACAGGATTCCAATAAGTGCTACTGTGTGGTTAAGATGCTGGGAATCAAATCCAGAGCTTTATAAATGCTGGGCAAGAACTCTACCAACTACATCATCAACCCAAGGGTTTCTAGATATCTAAACACTTGGGGAAAGGGGGCCCTTAGGAAGGAGGGAGGAGAACATCCCCCAAATCCACAGAATTTGGCAGAATCTTCTGTCCTGGGAGCACTTTCAGACTTTGCCCTATGTAACCCCATCTAGCTGTTTATATGAACCTGTTAAGAATGAAAGGACATTTGGCCCATATCCCCTGCAAATAGGACTGGTTGGTGGTGGAGAGACATGACAAGGGCTCACAGAAGTCTTCTGTGTTGATTGTGGAGAATATCATAAAAATGACGTCCCCATCCCCCCACCCCACCCTACCCCACCCCACCCCCTAACACAGCTTTTCGGACCTTCTCTGCCCAGCTTTAGGCGATTCGGTCTACGCAGTTAGATGGGCTGTGTTGGGCTGTCTCTTGCTGTGTTGGTGAGGATCCCGGCCTTTCCTTCCAACCTGTGTGCAGGTGCACGCGCAGTCAAGACCGCGTGTTCCTTATCTCTCCTTTCATCGGTAATCAAAATTCTTCCCCAGTTAGGACATCCCTTTGACCTTGAGCACAAAACCCGATCTCATGAGCCACCCAGGAGCTGGCCGCGGTTTCTACCTACTTACCTTTCACTGGGGTCTGGTTGTCAAGGCAACGTTTTGCCTGAAACTCACCCTTCGGATCCAATGCCATCTGGGTCCTGCGATGTCACCTTGCTGACGCCCAGGGGTTGGGAATGTAAACCAGGAGGCTTCTCTATTATTTTCTAGCTTTTCGTTCTAGTCTCGGTAGACGCACCCTGACAGTTAAGACTGCTTCCTGAGTGTAATCTGAATCAATCCATCAATCTCACCTGCCTGGGTCATCTGAGGCAGCCATATGTTAATGGATCTGGGAGAACTAGAGCTCAAACACATTTTGCATTTTCTTTCTTTCTTTTCTTCTTTGGTTTTTAATTAAAGCCTCCAAAAGAGGATAGAGGATCAGTGGAGGGGTATGCCTAGTTGTAAGGTTTAAATACACACTCAGGTAGGAATGGGCGGAGAAGCAGAGACAGAAAGATGAAGGCCTTACTTTGAGGATGCCTGAGACCCTTCTGAAGGGCTCAGAGACCCCATGTGATTCTGATCTTTCTCTATAGAGCAGAGAAACCCGGCTCGGCCCATTTAGCCTGATAAATAGTTTATTGTGGTTAACTCCTCCTCTCTGACACTTGGGCTTTCTCCCAATTCACTTGCACCAGATCTCCATCCCTAACGAACCGCGGAGGTGAACCTCGGGGCTCAGGAAGAGCTACAGAAGGGCGGGGCGTTGGGCGTGGTCTTCGGGGGCGTGACTGAGTGGGCGTGGTCTGGGAAATTCCCCGGCTAGGGCGGGAGCGGGCGCTGCGGTCAGCTGAGCGGCGCCAGGCGGGTCGCGAGGCCGCGCGTCACCGTCCAGCTGCCCGGTCGCCGCCCCCTGGCTGGTCCCTGGCGGGCGTCGGCATCCAGAGCTTTGGGACAAAATGCCAACGAAGCAGTGACCTGAGAGAGGATCCCTGTGGCCGGTGAGCCGGGCCGGGGGTGGCGGGCGCTGGCTGAGCGCGGCGACTCTCCCCAGCGGACTCCACTCCATCCTGGCAGCGGTTCTCGCTGTCGCCGCCTCCGAGAGCCTGCCGCGGGAAGGGTGACGAAGCTGGGGCGGCCCTCCTGTAGGACGGCTGTCCTGGGAAGGCTTCCGAGGCCCAGGCAGACCCTGACCTGGTGTGACAGGGCGGCGGGGGGGGGGGGGGGGGGGGGGGGGGGGGGGGGGGGGGGGGGGGGGGAGTGACGGCCACCCCAGAGGAGACCCCCCGCTTTCACCGGGATAATAAGACACAGGCTTGGCTGGCCGCAGGTGACTTCCAGTTCGAGTCACCGAGGTGGTTTGAAGGTGACGTCCCAGGTTGAGAGTGAATAAGCAAGCAGTCAATTCATTTTAAAGAGGAAGTGGTTAAGGTACTGTCGCAAGGAATGAAGGTACTCTGAATGACGTCCAGGAACAGTGAAGAATAAAGGGACCCCCTTGCCAAAGTGACAGGCTTACAGAAGGGGGTACATAAACTGTTGTGTCTATCTGGGAGAGTGTGCTGTATCCACGCCTGTATATACATACTCATGGGGGAGTGGGGCCAGAGAGGGGGCAGGGAATGTGAGATAATGAGAATGAATTTAATAAAGCTGAGAAGTTTTAAAGGAGTTGTTTTTACCACAGGCAATGTGTAAGTTGGAGGCAGTAAACAAGCCTCAAAGGAAAATGAAACCTAGCCCCTGATCTGGCCTGCTCTATCAGGACTCCTGAGTAGGAATGCTTGCCTGAAGTATTTAAGGTTGAAATGGCAAATCTTACGGAGAACTTTGAGAAAATCGCATAAGGCTGTATTGGGTCACTTTCACCTTCTGAACGGAATCCAAAGCTGCCCTTTGACTCCAAGCAGCAACTTTGCTCTTTAGATCTAGGGAGAGAAGTTAGGAGTCCATCGCCCCAGGGCTGATAGTGGGGTAGATCTGAACAGAGCAGAGGCCACTGCCAGAGACTGCCTTGGATTTGGTTGGACAAGGGAAGTTTCACTGTGGGTCGTGTGTATTTTTGATCTGTTTACATGTGAGCAGTACTTTATGTAGTGTGCAACACCTTGAAAGTAGCTACAGTTTTTACAACTGGCCTATTACGTGTGGGGGAGGGGGAGAGGGGGGGAGGGAGAGGGAGGGAGAGAGAGAGAGAGGAAGAGAGAGAGAGACTGACTGAGTCTTAGTCTTGAAAGGAGTTGGTTATTACCTTTCTCCTGGTTATTAGTGAACTCCCTCATTTAAGTAGCACATACTTGTTCTGGCCATGAACTATGCCTACTAATCCCCAAATATGCTTTCCTGTAGTTTTGTTATAGAGTCTTAGCATGTTGGTGAATTCTTTGGATTTTCTGGAAAATCAAATCCAAAAGAAAAGAAATTAAGCCCTTTAAATTTTATTATATTTATTATTTCTGTGTGTTTGTGTGAGAGGGTGTTGGTGCATGTACCTGTTATTGTGTTCATGTGGACCACAGGGGACAGTCTGTGAGAGATTCATGGATTCAACTCAGGACATCAGGTTTGTCAGGAAGAGCCATCTCTCTGACCAGTAAAATCTTTTTTTGTTTTGATTTTGAGAAGGGGTCTCACTATGTCTCCCTGGCTGGCCTGAAACTCATTTCATAGACCTTGAACTCACAGAGATCTACTTTGCTTCTGCCCCTCAAGAGCTGAGATCAAAGGTGTGTACCATCACGCCTACCAAAATCTTTTTTTTTTCTTAATTAAGTTTATTAAAGTTTTTCTTGCTTCTGGTTTGGCACGTATATGATAAAAAGATAATAGACTATAGACATAGATATATCCAGAACCTTTGCAGTGATAGAGAAAAACATTGACATTGATGTTTATGGCTAAGTAAGCCCAGAACCTGATTTTAAAAATAAGTTTTAAAAGATACCTTCAAGAATCTGGATATGAATGTAATAGAACTGCAGGAAACGCATAACAGTCCTAATGTGTACGGTTTGTGCTTACACAGCAGAGAGCATTTTACAGGTGTTAGACTTAAATAGATCTCAGTAAGCTGGGTTTGTCATTTCAACACTTAACCCAGAGGCTGCTGTGTGCCAAAAAGATGGAGAGAAAGTAGATGGTAGAAGACTGGCAGTAATTGCTAGGAGGCCTGGGGCACCGGAAATACAAATGGTTCTTAGGTGCTCGAAAGCATTACTTCTCTACAAAATGTCATCTTTGAGCTGGACTTTGAAATTGCCCCATGGATGTGAGCCAGACCTCACCCAGACAGAGGGCACCGACGAGGCAAGGATACAGAGGTGAAGAATGCATGGAACTGTGAGCCCTTTGATGTGGTGTTTGTGGCTTTGTGACAGGAGGTGACATTGATGTGTAGGGATAAGTAAGCCCAGAACCTGAAAATAAATACTCTCCTAAACCTCAGCAGCCATGGGGCTGAAATGGAAAGCGAGGAGCACTATTAAAATTCACCCCTCTTGTAGGTATCCCAGTACTGGGGACATTGACAGTCAGGCCAAATAAAAGCCCACGCTTCAGCCTGTAAGAATGGAGGGGAGGGAAGTGCGTTGAAGGTAGAAGTGACTGGACTGCATGGAGAAGCGGGGATGGAAAAGAAGGAAGCCTTATGCCCATGTGCCTGCCTTCAAAACTGGGTTAAGTCTGTATTCTCCACGTAGGGCACCGAGTAGCCTCACTAATAGCATTCCTAGTAACCAACAGTGAGACTTCTTTTACTCCAGCCGTAAGATGTGTATGTCTCCCATCTTTCTTTTCCAATCGGACAATGCGTTTAGTCATCTGGTCACAGAATCTACTCAACCTCCCATTAATGACATTTATGTATTTACTCTGTCGGTACGGGTGTGAGGGCACACATGCCGTGGCACCTACGAGAAGGACTCTGGACAGCTTGTAAGAGTCAGCTCTGTCCTTCTGACATGTGGCTCCTGGGGATCAAGCTGAGGTGATCAGGTTTGACCTCAAGTGCCTTTACCTGTGAGCATCTTCCTAGTCCCCTTTAGCCCCTTTTGTGAATGGAAACTACAATTTACCATAGCCAGCTATTGGTTCTCTTTAGGAAACAGGTTTTCGTTGTTTTAAACTAACGTGCCAGGGCTGACGAGATGGCTCAGCAGTAAAAGAACCCTTTCCGATCTTCCAGAGGACCTAAGTTCTGTTGTTCCCAGTACCTACTTCAGACAGCCCCAGCTCCAGGGAATCTAGTGCCTCTGGCACCTGAGGGTACCTGCATTTACATTCACACACACCCACCCACATGGGAACACACATGCCTTCACATAAATAAATGATCAAAAATAAATATTAAAAAGAAACAATTAATTTGCCTATGCAGGGGTTGAACCTGATAATACTTCATCCGTAAATCTGAAACCTCATTTACACTAGGGGAATAAAGGACTGAGCTCATCTTGCATCTGGCGTCCAGCGGAAGGAAGTTGGCATAAGGCAGGTAATGCTAGGCAGACAGCCCTCTGGCTGTCAGAGCCATCCTGTAGTGGAAGAGACAGCGCCTGCTGAGGGAGAGTGGGGATGGGACTTGGCTCCTGTGTCCTATCACTCAAAACGTCCAAGCCTACTCTGCGACCGTGTGTGTGTCACGGAAACCACGCAGGCATTCTTACAGTGAGTAAGAAGTCAGAGTGGATTAAGGCCAACTGAGGAATGAGATTAGGCCCCGGTCTGTAAGGTCAGGTCATTAATTACTTGACCTCTGAGTAAAGACGGGTGTACCTGGTTAGGGACACGGGGAGCAGATCTAGGAAGAAGAAACACTGGAGATTTCGCTCCTGACTTTCTACCTTGCTAGTTCCAGGTCTCTCTTGTTAGTGAAATCTTGACACATCCTGTGTGTGCTCCATGGTTAAGTATCTTCTGTTTGTTTACTCTGAGTCTCTGGGTTAGCTATGTCTCCCAGGCTGGCCTAGAACTACTGGCAACCCTAGCTTTCCTACCTAGAGCTGGAATTATAGGCTTGCACCCTCACACAGCCCCCCCACCTCGCCTTATACTGTAGACTCCAATGATCTGGAACTCACTATGTATCCTGACTTATCCTCAAACTCAAGGCCTTCCTCCTGCTTCAGCTTACCAAGCACTGGGTTATAGGTGTGTACCACTTTCCCCTTCTTACTAAATATGTTTGCCTAGACATGGTACTTCAAACCCAGATCAGCTGGATTTTTATGAGGAATTGTTGTTAGGGAAAACCTTGCAATAAATGCTCCTTTCCAGTTGTAATCTCGGAAGATACATAAGGAGATTTATATGTATCTCTGCGTTTGCTCTGTTTAATGTAGTTCAAGAGGAACCTAATGACTCAGACATTCAGGCACCAGTGAGGTGGTTTAACAAGTTAAGGCTTTTGCTGCTCAGCCTGATGAGCTGATTTCCATCCTTGGAACCCAGATGGTGGACGGAGAGAAAAAGGCTGTCCTCTGAACTCCACATAGGCTGCAGGCATGGTGGTTGTGATCGCTCATGCGCAGGTGTGCGTGTGTGTATGTGTCTGCTCGTGCTTGACTTCTCTCTCTCTCTCTCTCTCTCTCTCTCTCTCTCTCTCTCTCACACACACACACACACACACACACACACACACACACAGACGGCGTATGTACCGATAGATAGATAGGTAGATAGATAGATAGATAGATAGATAGATAGATAGATAGAATAAAAATGTTGAGACTTTGAGATTTAAGTATTCTGCTACTACAGTCTACCAGTAGATATTTCATATGTGCACCATATGCTGATAATTCATATTGTTACCTTTAAAGCACTCAAAAATCCTGAAACGTCCTTTGAGACTTCCACTATAACTAGAAACTGCTTTTAGTAAAATGATGGTAGTATTTGAACGCTCACATTTGCTGTAAATGCTGGCTTCTTATTCACCATGACATTTGAATTATGCTATTAATTTTCCTAACACCATTTGACAGCAGTGCAACTAGGTAAGTGTGTATTTGTGAGAATGATCAGTGTAATGGTGGGGCTGGTGGGGGGGGGGGGCGCTGAGGAATACTGAGCATGCCTGTGTTGAAGGGTGGACGTGGAACTGTGATCTTTCTAGAAAGTTAAGCGTATGTTTTAGAGTCATTGAGCTGAGAACCATGTGGAGCGTTATCTGCCGATGAGTCAGTAAATAGCCTGTAGAGGTCAGGCTGATTCATCCACTCTTTTACCTAGCATGGCCCTGGTTTGGTTTGGGTTTGGTTTGGGTTTGGTTTGGTTTGGTTTGGTTCTCAGTGTCCTAGTAGAATCTGAGCAACCTGAACCAGATATAGAAGGATTGCTGGAACTGTTAGGAGCAAGGACCGTGTTATTGTGGCTGCGTCTGTAGGCTGAGGGATGGTGCAGATGGGAGGTAGGTCAAGGAGCAGAGACAGCTAAGCAGTCTTCACAATGGCCTTCTCCCTCCCCATTCCCCATCCTTCTCCCCTTGCCCCTTCCCCCTTCTCGGCTCTGTTCCTCCCCTCTCTCCTTTCCTTTTCTTTTGATAAAACCATAAAGAGATAATTTGTTGCTGGACCTAAATGTGGTGGCATGCCTGTTATTCCCAGCACTGAGGAGGCTAACTCAGGAGTTTACCAGTTTGAGGCTAGCCTGGGCTACATAGCTAGCCTCCATCTCAAAAAAAAAAAATAGAGATTGAGAGACATTAATTTATACATATAAGATGGAACTGAACGCATTTTCTAGATGTCTGTTTATTACATGTTTAAAATTTGTTGAGATGAGCATAGTGGCTTATCTTTGTAATATCAGCCAGCACTCAGCCTGTGGAGGCAGGAGGATCACCATGAGTTCAAGGGCAATTGGCTCTACATAATGAGTCCTAGACCAACCTGGCTATAGAATGAGACCTTGTCTCAAAAAGCAAAGGTATAAAACAAAATCAAAACCAAAAGTCTATTGGATATAGGTATAGCTCACTAGAGTGTTTGCTAGGATTCCCTGGGTCCTGTCCCTTGAAGCCACTTCCCAACACGTGCAAATCTGTCAATTTTTTTTTTTTTCAGATTAAATACTTCAGGAAATTTTAGTATTGCTCAAAAAAAAACCCAAAAAACAAAAACATTTTCATGAAATGTTGTCACCAACATCATTATGTACAAAAATAAAATTTTTAATGAAATTTTTCTATATGCAGGCATACACGTGTAGGCGCATGTCTGAAGTTGACATCAGGCATCTTCCTTGCTTGCTGTCTACTTTCTTTCTTTGTTTGTTGAGGCAGGATCTCGTCACTGAACCTGGAACTCGCAAATTCCAACGAGCGTAGCTGTCTAGCTTGCCCCAGGATCCCATCTCTGCCTCCCAAATGCTGTGATTACAAGAAGCCAGCATGCCTTCCCAGCTGTACATGGGTTCTGGGGATCCAAACTCCAGTCCTTATGCTTGTGCAGTGGGCACCCGAGCCCCTGGACTATCTCCTCGGCTCCCTTCATTGATTTGGCAGGGGCAGGTTTTCACCATGTAGCCCACAATGGTCTGAGACCTGTGATCCTCCTGCCCCAGCCTCCTAAGGCAATGAATAAGTGTGCGCCCTCATACACAGCTGCAAAAATGAATGTTGTGGAAAGTCAGAAACAAGGGCTTTACCCAGAGAGGGTGTAGGGATCTTAAATCAGTTCAGCTGGGTAAAGCCTATGTCCATACAAGAGGCTCACAGGTGAGCACTGCCTGGCTGGTGTGTCCCTCTGAAGTTACCATCCTCCTACATACCTTCTCGGGGTGCTCTTCTTCCAGCCAGGTGCTTCAAGTAACATTCGATTCACCTACAAGTTCCTCAGTCTAGAGGCAGTGCACCAGAGCCTTGACCTTAGAGAACCCACAGAGAACCCAGGGTTGCACCTCCTGGGGGCATGGGAAGCAGCTCTCATTCTGTGCATTGCTTTTATTATCTTATGTTATGAGGTGGTTGCATGGCAGGAAGGGTGGCTCTCCTCCCGCCAGGACAGGGACTGGTTTCATAATAACAACTCAATGGAGTCATGAAGTGTCTTGATGGTGAGCAGCTGGCAGTCTGAGAGCAACATCGTCTCCCCCAGTTAGAAATAAGATTGTGTACCGGGGCTGTAGCTAAGTTGTGGAGCATTTAACTAACATGCCTGAGGCTCTAGATCTGATTCCTGGTGAGAGTGGGAGAGCTCACCAACACGTGCCCATGTCCCGGATGAAGAAGCCACCTGCCTTTTTTGGGCACCAGTGGGCTCTCTGCTTCATCACAGTTGTGGGACAAGCACTATTTGTTGCATAGATTTGTTTTAAATTATCTTATAATTAATTATTAGAGGTAAAGTTATTTTTAAAAAGATTTATGTGTCTGTGTGAGTTTTTGCTGTGTGTAAATGTGTGTCTATGGAGGCCAGAAGAACATATCCAATCCCATAGAGCGGGAGTAACAGGAGCTTTTGGGCTATCTGACATGGGTGCTAGGAGCCAAAGAGGGATGAGTGCTTTTAAATGCTGAGTCATCTCACTAGGCCCAAGAAATAATGGTTTTGCTCTTGTTGTTGTTGTTGTTTCTTTTAGATTTATTTATTGTTATATCTAAGTACACTATAGCTGTCTTCAGACACACCAGAAGAGGGCATCTCATTACGGATGGTTGTGAGCCATCATGTAGTTGCTGGGATTTGAACTCAGAACCTTAGTCAGTGCTGTTAACTGCTGAGTCATCTTTCCAGCCCCTGAAATAATGTTTTTTAAGTCATCTCTCTGGACTTCAGTGATTTGCCTTTGAAGAACAGGGCCATTCCTGATGGGAATACCTATTGTTTTCATGAAGTGTGAAGATTAAAAATTGCCTATGTTTGCCTGAGTGGTAGGAGATACAGAAGTGGAATTGGCATTTATTCTGATCTACGCATTCTCACTGACGTGTGTGTGAGATAAAGCCGTATCAGTAGACGTGTTTTCAGGACATGCAGTAGGTCACAAGCTACTTTAGTGTCTTATGTATATGCACCGATGAACACCGCATCGTTAAACTTCACTCACACCTTTTGTGTATTATAAGATGGTGTCTGCACCATCAGCCTTGCTGTGTGCTGCTTCTGACCTTGGGCAAGCTGCTGCACCTGTGTCCTCACGGAATGATCCAGAGTAGGCAGGGACATGTGTTTCAGCACATACCGTGCCTAAGAATGGCCAAAAGTAAACACTACCATCCATTTCTTTTTAGTCAGAGATAAAATATGGAGATCTCAATAGCTTTTAATAAATACAATAAATATGCAGGGTCTAATAGCTTTCAGTAAGTATAAACTATGGATATTTTAATAGCTTTATTGAGTTCTAATTTCCAAGCAATACAATTCACTCAAAATAAGGCTATTTGGACTTACAGATTTCAGGGGATCTGGTAATGACCCTTCACCAAGGCTACAGATATTATCTCTACCATCATTGCAATCTATACTTCCTACCTCCTTCCTGGCTCCACCCCCTTCTTGCATGGTCTGGTGAAGCTGGGCAGTGTTAACTGGATGTTTAAAGGGATCGTCTTCCCAGTGCAACTAGAGGGAAAGCCTGCAACCCTGGGATTTACTACCTCTCGTTCCTTGTGGAATTGTGGGCCTTTCAGAGGCCTGGGGTAGACCAGCGACAGCTACATTTTTAGCTTATGGCTTTTCCGTAGGACCTGTTACCATGTCCCATCAACCTCTGAGCTGCCTGACTGAGAAGGGGGACAGCCCTTGTGAGACCCCGGGAAATGGACCCTCCAATATGGTTCACCCCAGCCTGGACACATTCACCCCTGAGGAGCTGCTGCAGCAAATGAAGGAACTCCTGGTTGAGAACCACCAGCTGAAAGGTGAGCTGGACTGTCCGTCTGGACTTTCCACTCAGGAAACACGATCCCTTCTAAAGACGCCTTGTCAGTGAGGGCCTTTCTCAGCCTGTCTCCCAAGAGGGAAAAACAGTACAGCAAGACTTTGGGCAGGGCTAAGGTGGCTTGTTGTTAGCATCTGTTTACAGGTCAGGCTAAAAAGTGTTCTGTTTAGGGGCTGAGTATAGATCACTAATAGAGATCACGCCTAACATCTGCAAGGATCTAGAACGGATCCTTATTACCATACCAAAAAAAAAAAGTATTCCATCTCAGGAAATAGGACAATGACATTTACCCTGTTTACAAGGAAGTATAGAGGATCTACTGTAGTTAGAGTGTTCGATGAGAGCATTCTGAACTAGACTTGATGGTGCAGGGCTGTATCCTACCTCCAGAACAGAGGCAGGGGCATTCCAAGTTCAGTGTTACCATGTGCTACATAGCAAATTCAAGGCCCTCCTAGACTGTATACATAGTGAAACTTTGCTTCAAGGGAGGGGTTATATTCTGATATCTCAAGCCATGGCTAATTCTTAAACTTTGTAATCAATGAATGATAGGACCTCCCTCAGTCTCTTAGACTTCTAGTCATTAACAGGACTTTATATCCCCAAATAGGTTTTTATTTTAGAGTTTTTGTTGTTTTCAGACAGTGTCTCAATCAGACCTGCATGACCTCCAGCTCATTATGTAGCTGAGACTGACCATGAACTCATTTTCCTACTTTTTGTCTCCCAACTGTTGGGAGTACAGTCATGAGCCACCATGCCTGGTCTTTCTCATGACCTCTAAGGACTAGCAGCAATGTTCTAGTTTGTCTGTTAGCAAGCTCTGCTCACATCACTGTGGCCTTTTTTTCTGCTGACATACCCATCCCAGGCCACTCGGGCATGTTTAGATCCAGAGACCCAGGGTATTGAAATGGCCAGAGGGGAGGGCTGATGCAGGAGATTTCATCCATTCCCTAGTGGGTGACTCCTTCTCTCTGAACCCCAAACAGAAGCCATGAAGCTAAATAATCAAGCTATGAAAGGGAGATTTGAGGAGCTTTCCGCCTGGACAGAGAAGCAGAAGGAAGAACGCCTGTTGTTTGAGATGCAAAGCAAAGAGGCAAAGGAGCGCCTCAAGGCCCTGAGTCATGAAAATGAGAGGCTGAAGGAAGAGCTTGGAAAACTAAAAGAGAAATCACAAAGGCCGTTTGAAGTGAGTAAACGATCAGCCGTGGGTTTATTTCCTGAATATGTACAGCTGATGTGCAACAAACCTTTTCCTGGGGACACACACTTGTCTACTCACCCAGAGGGATCCCAGGACTGTACGGGCTGTTGAAAAATGGAGGGAAGGACCCCACACTCAGGGCTCGGGAACGATGACCCCAAACACCACCAAGATGCATACTTGATACAATCAGCAAGAGGTTCTTTTATTCAGCACTGGGCGAGACTCATATCCCATGCAGGGGTAGAGGAGTCTGGCCCCAAGAAAAAATTTAAACAGGATTTTATACCTACACAGTTGCTGCGGGAAAGGGGGAAACTAAGGCAGAGGAAAGTACGGGGTGGTCTCTGACTGGTGCTGGCTTGTGTTAGGGTTCAGAAGCAGGTTAGCCACCTGGCAATTGTTTGTTACCTCATTTTTCTTTTTTCCTGCCAGATCTCTCTGGTCTCTAAGCTCTGGGAGCTGGTCTCCCATTGTTTCTAAGTTCTGGGAGCTGGTCTCCATTGTTTCTAAGTCCTGGGAGCTAGTCTCCCATTCTTCTAAGTCCTGGGAGCTAGTCTCCCATTAAGTTCAACTAATGGCCAAATTCCCACAGTACAGTTTGAAAATTTTAACCTCTCAGGACAGACCAAAGTATGGATACCACCAAAGTCCAACTTGTTGAACTAATTTTAGTAGGGTTGCTTGTGGGAGTATCGGTGAAGGATTACTTACAGGAGCAGAACGACTCAAAGACAGATGCATCACCCAGGCCCACCCCAGCATGGCTGACAGCTCACAAAAGCTGGGAACCCTGGAGTTCACTGCACAGCCTTCAACAGGCTGGAGTGTCCTTTCCAGGTCTAAACTCTGGTCTAAACCTCTTCTAAGAGGTTCACCTGGTTTCTGCTTCTTTCTGGCAACTGGCTTCCTCTCGTAGTCGTCTTTGTACTTTTTTTTCTCTCATTGTCTTTGTAGCTCAGCTTTCTTCCCTCTAAGGGGGCCTCTCAGCTTTTTTTATTTGTTACTATGGCTGGGAGGGACCTCTAGTAATTCTGGTCAGTTTCAGGGACTTCCTGAAGGTGTTTTGAGTCCTGCAGGAAGGAATGCATCTATCTGGGAGGAAACTGTTACACATAGAAAGAGAATCTTCTTAGTCTGTTCTGTCAGATCACAATGTTCCATAGTTCAGGCTGTGTTTTACATGGTCTTTGGAAGCAGTGTGGGTTTGCTGGAAACACTGGCTGGGTCACATGTAATCTCTGTTGGGGAAGGATATTTAGAAGGGCAGAGCTGAGGAGATGGCCTCAGCTGAGGAGATTGCTTGCCAATGCAATCATAAGGGCCTGCTCTCTGACACTTGTGTAAACTCTGGAATCAGGATGCACATTGGTAAATTCAGCACTAGGGGCCAAGATAAGCAGATCCCTGAAATTCATTGGCCAGCTAGCTGAATCAATGAGCTACAGGTTCAGTGGAAGAGACCTTGTTTCAAAATAATAATAATAATAATAATAATAATAATAATAATAATAATAATAATAATAACAATAATAAGACAGTGATCCAGGAAGACACCCAGTGTCGATCTCTAGCCTCCATAATACACACCCACATGCGTGTGCACCTTCACACATGTGAGCATACCCACAGACATATAATTATAATGTAACTCCAGCACTGTAAAGACCGGGCCGGGTGGCTGGAGAGTCCAAAGCCAGTCTGGACTACATAGTGAGTTCCAGGCCAGGCTGGGTAGTATGAGTCTTGCTGTCTCTCAAAAAAAAAAAAAAAAAAAAAAAAAAAAAAACCCAAAACTAAAAACATATTCAGGTGATAAATCAGTGTTTCATACTCATTAAAAATGTAGGTGGACCTCTGTCTAGAACCACCTATTTACAAGTTTTTAGTTTATATCCTTGATATAAAATTAGATTTTACAAATGAGCCTTGGAATGTTCACTTTTTGGCATTGGTATCCTTTTTTTCTTTCTTTCTTTTTTAAAAAAAAAATTATATTTCAAATTATACCCCCCTTTCCCCTCCTCACCCCTCCCCTAACCCTCCCCACCCCACCCTACCCCAACCCTCCCCTCGCCTACCTGGCATTGTTGGTATCCTTTAAGTAGTGATTATTCCCTTTATAGTTTGCTTCTGAAGAATGGCCCAGCAGTGTCAGATATGCGACACTGACTGCAGGCTACTGTACCCAGTTAAAAAGGAAAATGGTCACATTTGGTTGACCCAAAGGTCCTGGGAAATTCTTTGACCCCTGAAACTGCAGTCAGAGACATTAGCAAAGAAAGGACAAACCAGAGCACACTTGCTCCCAGCTGGTCCTCCAAGGCCCTGAGTGTTTCATCTAGGTGACACTTAGCTATTTCCTTCCAAGCCTTACACTTAACTCTTCAGAGGATAGCTGTTTCAGATACTAATGATTTTTCTTGAGAATTTACTCTGAATTTTGTTAACCTCTCTTTTCTGTGGATAGATAAAAATGGAAACAAAGTAAAATGAACAGAAAGTAATGGAAAAAGAATGATTTAAATAGAATAACCTAAAGAATGAAAAGCTACTTAGAAAAACATTGTATCTCCAGGCGGTGGTGGCCCATGCCTTTAGTCCCAGCACTTGGGAGGTAGAGTTCTGAGTTTGAGGTCAGCCTGGTCGACCGAGTGAGTTCCAGGACAGCCAAGGCTACACAGAGAAACTCTGGGGGGGGGGGGGGGGGGGAGAAAGAAAAAGAAAAACATACATTGAATCGTGTGTGTGTGTGTGTGTGTGTGTGTGTGTGTGTGTGTGTGTGTGTGTTAGAAGCCACAGGACAACCTCAGGTGTCATCCTGAAGAAGGCTAGCCTTTTTTTTTTTTTTAAAGGTTTATTTATTTATTTCATGTGTGTGAGTACACTGTCACTGTCTTGAGACACACTAGAGGAAGGCATCCCATCCCCATTACAGATGGTTGTGAGCCACCATATGGTTGCTGGGAATTGAACTCAGGACCTCTGGAAGAGCAGTCAGTGCTCTTAACTGCTGAGCCATCTTTCCAGCCCTAGCCTTGACCTTTGAGACAGACTCTCTTACTGACCTGAAGCTCACCCACTAAGCCCCAGGGTCTCCTTGCCTTTATTTCTCTAGCCTTGGATTACAAGCATGCGCATCCGGAATTTTATACAGATGCTGGAAATGAGACTCAGGCACTGGCACTGAGTGTGCTTTATCAGTGGAGCCTTTCTTCCAGCCCCACCCACGGGAATCTTTTATCTGAGATAGGGGTCGGCCAGATTTGCAGAGCTCCCAGGCATATCTTTATTTAATCAGATTGACAGTCAAGATTAGCCACTTCTTCAATTGGCCCTTCTCCAGGCCAATGGAATGGGTACATGAAAAGACAAAGGAACTGTAACCCCTGAGGCCAATGGCTAGAGCTCAAAGGGGATAAATGCTCAAACAGTTGAGTTGAGATAGCTCAAAGAGGGTAGATGCTAACAGTGGGGTCCAGAGAGATAAACCTTGTTGGTTTTAGTGCGAACAATGGAGAGCACCAATAGTCAATAATGGGGAATTTAAAGAGTTCTCTTATAAGGTATTTTATGGCCAAATAAGTGGACTCAAAATTTCTACAGGTTACTAGGAGATCCTTATGATTTAAGAAAACAAAATTAACCCAATAATGTGAGATTCTAGTGTTATGGCCTTCTATCCCAGGCCTTCAGACATTTGTTGAAAGATGTTTCCTTCCCTTCTACCAAGTATGGTTGTAGACCATTTTTTAATTAATTTATTCGTTCTTCTCTCATATAATATATCCTGACCTCAGCCTCCACTCCTTCCAGCCCCTCTCCCCTCTCCCCCTTTCTCCCCCAGATCCACTGTTCCTGCAGTTTCCCTTCAGAAAAGAGCAGACCTCCCAGGGACATCAACCAAACACAGCAAACAAGGTACAATGAGACTAAGAACAAACCCCCATATCAAGGCTATACAAGCCAACCCAGCAGGAGGATGAGGGTCCCAAGAACAGGCAAAAGAGTCAAAGACACCCCCCACACACACACTTCCACTGTTTAAGAGTCTCACCAAAACACAAACAAACAAAAAATAAGCTAAACAACCACAGCATGTATACAGAAAACCTAGCACAGACCCATGCATGCTCTGTGAGCCCTTATGAGCCCTGCTTATTGATTCTGTGGGCTATGTTTTCCTGGTGTCCTTGACCCCTCTGGCTCCTATAATCCTTCCTCCTCCCCCTCTTCCCTGGGATGCCCTGAGCTCTGCCTAATGTTTGGCTGTGGATCTCTGAAAAGCCTTCTGCGATGACAATTGGGTTAGGCACCAATCTATAAGTAGAGCGGAATATCATTAGGGATCATTTCACTGCCTTTTTTTTTTTTTTTTTTTTTTTTTTTTTTTTTGGCCAGTTGTATTTGGCTCTACCCTAGGTTTCTGCTCTTTACCGCCCAGCAGAGTAGCTGGGCCTTTAGAGCTCACATTGAACTGCCCGTCTACAGTCAAGATTAAGAAACCAGATGGAGTAGTAGAGCGCAAGGTCTGGATGAAGCCATGGCTCTGAGGCTTCCTGGTTTGGTTCTATTATAACTGGCTACTCCTTGTTCCTCATTTATTGAGTGAATATGAGGACAGAGTGAGCTAGTTCACGTAGAACACCTAAATCAGCCTTTGCCATGGATCAGTGTATCCATTCTTACTTGAGAATAGTGCATGAATCCCTAGCTTTATGGAGCTTATAGGGGTGTGGGGGTGTGGATGTGGGTATGAAATATAATAGTGTGAAATATAATAGTTGGTGTGTTTCGGCATACTTAGTTGGGGCAGAAGAATTAGGTGATAGTAGACAAGGAAATTAAGAAATTAAGCCTAATTTGTAAGGGCATTTTGTTGCTTTTTTTTTTCTTGTCGGTGATTGGATTAATCTTAAATGCCAGTTACTCCCTCTGCTCTCCTTTCCTCTTCCCTCCCCACCCTTTCTCTTCCCCATGACCTTACTGTGTAGCCCAGGCTGGTCTCACCTTAGCCTGAGCTTCCCCACAGGCTGTAGAATCTAACTCTTAGAGCAGGACCTTCTGTTGTTCCAACTGGCTGTTACGGGATTTGAGAAACGGGTTTTGCTGAAAGACTGGTTGCAGTTTTAAAGATCATGTATGATGTCTGTGGAGGGGAAAGAAATGTGTAAGGCTTTAGCTGCACTGACTGGGGCCAGCAGAATAGCGAGGTGATGAGACGAGGTTTATTACTGTTCTTCCAGCTGGTGCAGATGGGGCCCTGCCTAGAGCGTCCAGTTTGGGGTTTGGGTTTTAGTTTTATTTGTTGGTTCGTTTTTTTCAAGTTTTCTCTGTCTGGGCCAGGCTGGGTAGACCAGAACTTGCTCTGTAGACCAGAGAGGCCTTGAACTCAAAGATTGCCTGCCTCTGCCTCAAGTGCTGGGATTAAAGGCATGCGCCACCACCGCCTGGCTGTTTGTTTGTTTTTAAGCTTACTACCTAACAATCCATTCTAGGACTCTACTAGTATGCAGTGAACTGATACATATCTGTGATCCCAGCACCCAGGAGGCTCAGCAGGAGGTATGCCACTAGTTTCAGTCCAGCCTGGGCTATGTAATGAATTCCAGGCCAACCTGGGCTATATAGCAAGGCTCTGTCTTAAATAAACAAAAACAATAAAAACAAAACAAAAGGCAGGTGTAGCAGTGTGAATTTGTAATCCACCCGGATAAAGACAGGTGTAGGGTGGGTTCTCTGGCTAGTCAGTCTAGCTGAAATTTTGAGGGCCAGGTTCAGTGGGACACAGTGTCTCAAAATAATAGGCTAAAACTAAAATAAATAAAAGGCATCCTGACACAGCCCCTGGCCTCGACTCTTCCCCAGCATGGGCAAGAGCACCTGCACAGGTGTCACAGGTATATACCACACACATACACACACACACAAAAAAAATACATTTATGCTAGGGCTAGGATGTAGCTCGGGTAGAGCACTTGCCTAGCATACACAAGAGCTGGGGTCCATTCCCAGCCCAGAACAAACAACAACAAAGGCTGTACGCACTGGAGATATACTCTGAGAGGTGAAGGGTGAAGATCCTGATAAAGCAGGTCTTGGCTAAGTGCACTTCCTCGTTCAAGCTAAAGTAAAGGTGTTCGCCACCACGCCCCGGCTATTTAGTTTAGCCCTAATTGTGCTAGAACTCACTCTATAGACCAAGATGACCTTGAATTCAAGAGACCTGCCTATCTCTGCCCCCTAGCTCTGGGATTAAAGGAATGCACCACCCCCACCACTGGGCTTGTACAAATAGGTGTGTTCCTTTCATTTGAGCCATTGCTGAATGCTATCACGTGGGATTCTGACCTTCCTTTACAGCAAGACTCCCAGTTCACTGGAACCTTGCTGGTTCCCCGGCTAGGGCTAATTCACAAAAGCCCAGTGGTGTCACAGATTGTCAGGCTCATTTTTAATATTTTGTGGACCACATGGTCCATGGTCAAAGAAGGCAGGGAGAAATGGAAAGGCTAAAACTCAGTTCAGCAATGGTGAGTACAAGTTTGGATTCACATATTTAAATGACTTAGAGAATTTGTAGATGGTGTTTAATTATGGTATTAATTCCCGAGGAGAATTAAGACTTTTTCTAAAATCTTGTCTGAAATTTAAGTGAGTGTGAACCAAGTATACTTCTTGTAATTCCAGGCCTCAGGACTCAAGCTAAAGCAGGAGGATCATGGAGTCAAGTATAGCCCAGGACTGGGCTACACAGAAAGAGACTAACTGAAAAAACAAATGTGCGTGGGTGTGTGTGTGTGTGTATGTGTGTAAGAGAGAGAGAGAGAGAGAGAGTGAGAGTGCATGCAAAGTTTCTCCTTGTTTCTCCTGAGTATTTGCATTTGAAGTTTGAAAAGGGGAGTAAAGGGTGACTTGTACATTGAGGTATTGAGGTTTCCTGGGGAGGAACAAGGGAGGCCTGGACGGCCATTGACCATGGCCCATGTGCTGCCACATTTTCCTTCAGACCCAAGAAGACTGAGACAGGTACTTTAGAGAGTCTGCTAGGATCACACTCTTAGTGATCTGTGAATGTAGAGAGAGCTGTTCTCCCTGTGAAAAAAAGTACTCTACCTGAACAGGCTTGTTCCCCTGTTGCTGTCAAATGTGGTCATTACAAGGGGGTGAACCCAACACACGGGTTTATACTTCGCAGATATGCAATACTACTTAATGTGCATTACTAATCTTGTATAGGCTGAAATTTTATTTAATCTTTGAGATTTTTGTCTTCTTCCTCCCAGATTTACTTGTATTGATCTTTTTTCCCTAAAATGTATTTATTTTATTTATATGAGTACACTGTCACTGTAGTCAGACACACCAGAAGAGGGCATCAGATCCCATTATGGATGGTTGTAAAACCACCATATGGTTGCTGGGAATTGAACTCGGGACCTCTGGAAGAGCAACCAGTGATCTTATTTGCTGAGCCATCTCTCCAGCCCCTACTTTTACCAATCTTATAACACTGGCAAGGGTAGAGCAGCCAGCAGCTGGTATCCCGGGATGGCTGCAGACCTTTCCTTATCTTGCCACCACTGAGCCCCATGGCGTTCTTGGTGCTCTGGCTTCTGGCTGCACAATGACTGTGGGGACATGGGTGTGTATGGGGAGAAAAGGTGGAGGCTGAGCTTTAATAGCTCTTGTCCCTGTTTTCTGAAATTTTGAACTACAGTGTGAGAGTCTCCCATTGTCAAAATCTGGTTGGCTTTTTTTATGATTTTAACCCATCATCTCAGTATGTGGTGGAAGCCTTTCTTGTCATTAAGTTATTCTAAGTTTCTTTCTGGTATGTATGGCTCTGTGGATTGAAAGTAGGGTTGAACACACTTGAGACAAGCTGACACTGGGCTGTATTACTAGCCCCCAAATTCTCATTTTTATATAGTGTATCAAAATAAGTTGTTAAATAAGGAGAACCTTCCACTTGAAGTGTAGGGACAACAATATTAGAAAATTGCCTTTTCTAAAATGAGGCATGCAGCTAGAGAGGTGGCTTGGCCAAGGAATTGCTGAAGGCCTGAGTTTAATCTCCAGAACACACAGGGAACAGCCAAGCATGGTGATATATGTATACGGCCAGGCACAGTGATGTATGTATGTAATCCCAGGCCTGGTGATATATATGTATAATCCTAGTGCTGGGGTTGCAAACACAAGCAGATGCCTGGCCTCACTGGCTAGCCAGCTTAGCCTACTCGGCAAGTCCCCAGCCAATAGGTGACCCTGTCTCCAAACTAAAACAAAACCAGAAAGGGCGGACTAGGTGGATGGTACCGGAAGAGAGGCTCTCAAGGTTATTTTCTTCTACCTTTGCACATGATTACCATGAGCATACCCACACACGTGTGTACCCCTAGTGGCACATGTCGATAATACCAGCAATTGGGAGGTAGTGCCGTCCTCAGCTGTAAGTTCAAGGTCAACCTGGACTACATGACATCCTGCTTTGAGAAAGAGGAGAGTGAGCATGCACAACACTGCGAGGCTGTCAAGTTTACCAGCCAGACCTTCCGTTTGATTTGTGTATTCCTGGTCTTCCCAGGACCTCACAGGTGGCTACAGGTATCCCAGAGCCGACTTGGAGCAGGAAGTGGAGAAGCTGAAGACCCAGGTGGAGCAGGAAGTGGAGCATCTGAAGATCCAGGTGATGCGTCTTCAGGCTGAAAAGGCGGACTTACTGGGCATCGTCTCAGAACTGCAGCTCAAACTCAACTCCGGAGGCTCCTCCGAAGACTCCTTCGTTGAGATCAGGATGGCTGTAAGAATTGTGATTCTTTCTCTATGATGCAAATGTCCAAGCCCCCTCTAGACATATGAAACACATACCTGAATGCGTTGTCAACACAGCCAGCATATCCAAATGGTGAGATTCCAGTATAAGAGAGACAAGTGTCTTAACTCTGAGCCACCTCACCAGCCCTGAGACTCCATTTAACTGTGTTTGTTTAATAGACTCTTTCCAAAATCTAGTGAGGAGGCATGGTAATAAGCAATAAGGGGGGAAGGGGAAGCACCCTCTTGGAGGCAAAGGGGAGAGGCAATGGGAAGGAGTCAACCTCTGGATGTAAGGTGGTTCAGCAGGAGGTGTTTGCCACCTAAGCCTGGGCTCTAGAACCCACATCAAGGAGAGAGGAGCTCACTGCCTTCTCAGCGTTTGTCACCCGACCTGCACCTGCTCCACGGCCCAAGCACCCCCACACCCCCACACAATCCCACACACATACAAACAATAACAATAAATAACATCTCAGCGATAACGAGGATTGGCTGTGCTGCTTAATTGGCAAGAGTGCTTGCTTGCAAATTGGACCTAGGAAGCAAGTTTCAAAGCCTCCAGGGGCCACATGAAACAATTACCACGATTTGCTGTCAGCACAGCTAAGCCAAATGATGAGGAGTGGGATTTTAACAGCGATAAAGTGCCTATTAAGTTTTGCCAAGCCAGCTGCCATTCCAAACTTGCCTGCAGTACTGACTTGTTAGGGACTAAGAGGCCAAGACTCAGCTGACAGGATTCGTGAGCTGGTTCTATCTCTAAGCTAGTGGAGCAGCTCTTCACAACCGCACAAAGACGTTCTCCAGGATGCGGTGGCTACACTCTTCCCCAACCCACAGAAGCACAGCACAGCGCATTTACACTCACAATAACTGTCGCTCTTCTGGGATAATCTGGGAGGACACTGACTCATTTGCACACTGGTTTATTCTTAAGTGGATAGTGACTGATAAAGGTTGTCCTAGATGTGTGTGAGGGGTGCCGTAAAGAAACTTTGAATCGGTTACTCCTTTTTTAGTAGGGAGGGTTTTATTGTGAATAAGGGAAAATATCCAGAAGGCCTCTGGAAGAGTCCAGATCAAAGAGACAAAGCTGCCAACTGGGCTGGCCAGGGCTATCTGCAAGAGAGGGAAATGGGGGAGGAGTGGCATATGGAAATCATGTGGATTATGAGGAGAGGGAAGAGGGGTAGGTGGGGGGAGGGAAGCCAAGCTAGGGCTGGGCTGGTGGAACTATGCTCCTTGTATAGAGACTGGAGGAGCCTGGAGGTCAGCATGCCCTTTGATAGGGAGCTACCACGTATATGATAGTGAAGAACACTGCAGAGGCAAGGAACATGATTCCTTTTGGCAGCCGGAGAACCCGGATTCATAAGTCACCGAGGAGTGCTGGCTGGCCTTTATCTGACCACCAGAAATCCTTGTATAGTCTAGCTTCAGCTGGACCAAGACTATCATTTCCAGACATAGGCACTGCCTTGGCAGTTTGGGGAACTGGCATTCCCCTTTGGACCTGACATTAGCCATATGAGCCTGGCAGCTTCATGAATGAGACCTGGGGTCCCTTCAGCGACACATAAACTGGGTAGGATAGCACGATAAACCTGTAAGCCTGGGACTTGGTAGGTGGAGGTAGGAGCAAAAGATGTTCAAGGTCATTCTTTCTCAGCTACATACCCAGTTCAAGGCTAGCCTGGGATACTTAAAGCCGAGTCTCAAAAGGGAGATGGGATGGCTGGAGACACAATTCAGCAGTTAAAGGAATACTGCCCTTTTAGAGCCCCCGAGTTCTGTTCCCACAGAACTGTGGGGGCTTACAAGCTGCCCTTAACTCCAGCGCTAACATGACACCTCCTTCTGGCCTCTGAGGATACCTGTGCTCACCTACCCTTATTTTTACACACCAGTATGTGCATGCACATATCAGTCATAAAATAAATATTTAAGCAGAGAGAACAACTCTGGAGGTAGGCTGAGGAGATCTGGTCTTTACCACCCTGCCAGAAGCCATGATTTAGCTTCTGAGAACAGAATTTGAAGCCAGACCCATCAAACTTAAGTTCTGTGAACTGGCCAGCTGAGGCAGCATGCACCCATCCCTGAGTACCTGTGAGGTGCCCATTTTGATGGGTCTCTTAACAAAAAAAAAAAAAAAAAGCAGGTGAGTAAGTACTGGAGGGGCCCCTCCTATGCTGCTAAGAGACATCTGAAGTGAGGGTGAGCCACACCAGGACAAAGTTCTTCATCTTAGAAGTGCCATTTCCACTTTGTCTAAGTTCTTATCTGAAGGAGGAAGAGATTAAAGAGCCGTGTACTTGGTAGATAAAGCCAGGGAGTGGAGCGCAGCTTATTTGAGACAGGGTTTCTCTGTATAGCCCTGGCTGTCCTGGAACTCACTCTGTAGACCAGGCTGGCCTCGGACTCAGAAATCCACCTGCCTCTGCCTCCCAAGGGCTGGGATTAAAGGCGTGCGCCACCACTGCCCAGCCTGGAACATTTATTGTGAGACTCCTTACTCACCAACTGCCCTACAGAGCAGTCCAGTTGGCAAATGACCACGCCCTCTAAGACATTTAGATGCAGTCAGGGTGCCCAGAGGAAGATTTGAAAAGCAAACTTCTACAAGTGACAGGAGATGACTGAAACAGAGTTTTAGTCCTGTGATGGCTGATATAAAGTCAGGAAACCCAGACATTTTATCAAAAGTTTCCAAACGTCACTCCTCCCAGGCTAGCATCATCTGCTGCCTCCCAGATGGGTGACAGTTATTGTGAGTGTAAACGTGCTGTGCAGTGCTTCTGTGGGCTGGGGAAGAGTGTAGCCACAGCATCCTGGAGAACCATCTTTGTGCAGTTGTGAAGATTTGCTCTACTAGCTTAGAGATAGAACCAGCTCGCACATCCTGTCAGCCTTAGTGCTTAGGCTTTGGTTCCCTAACAGGCCACTGGTGCAAGCAAAGTACAATGGCTACCAGCTTAGCAAAGGCATTGCCTTGAAGGCCAAATCCACATTTATGGAGTTGGGTTGAGTGTATTCCAATGCAGGAGACTGACCTTCATGCCTTAGCTTAGATATTTATAATCCTGACAGGGCGCGCAGGCCCTGGGGGGAGTGTTTTCTGTTTCATTTGAGTGACCCAATTTAGATCCTATCTCATACAAAGGCTGGGGGAGTATTTTCCTTGGATGGAAACTTTTGTCTTTCTCTTTTGAAAGGGGATCTGTCTTGCAGATCTGTGGTGCTCGTTCAATCCCTTTTTTCATCTCTGCTTTTACAGGAAGGAGAGACTGAAGGGGCAATGAAGGAGTTGAAGAACAACCCTACCCCCACAAGAACAGACTCCATCTGCATGTAGGTGACGGGGCTCTGGTGTCTTGTTAATTTGAGCCTGTCACTGGGGGTCAGCCATGATGCAGAAAAGTTACTTACTTTGCTTTTTGAGGCAGGGTCTTGCTCTGTGATCCAAGTTTGATTTGAGCCTGCAACCACCCTCTGCCTTAGCCTCCCAAGTGCTAACATTCATTTTCAGTGGTATTTAATGTCTCAACTCAGACTGGTAGAGAATGGAAATAAAGCCCGGTGCCTTTTAAAGGCTGATAAATGCTGACCTCTCTGTTACAGAGGTGTTTGCTCTCTGTTAGAAATGGGAACACATTCATCCTCAATCAAAAAGAGACTTATTCCTAGTCAGCAGTCCTGTGCTTGCTCATTTGTCAGAGCCGCTGGAACCAAACAGGCTGCCAGGCATCCCTAAGTGGTACCTATCCTTTTGCTTTCCCCATTTTGATTGTCAGCCACAGTGACCCCGATGCTGGTGCTCTTCTGAGGCAATGGCTAAGAGAGCTGTCAATATATATGTATGTGTATGTATATGAATGTATATGTGTATATGATGGACAGGGAACATGCCACAGTACACATATGGAGGCCACAAGACAGTAGCGGCAGTTCTCAACTTGTGGGTTACAACCCCTTTGGCAAACCTCTATCTCCAAAAATCTTTACATTTATGATTCATAACAATAGCAAAATCCGGTTATGAAGTAGCAGTGAAAATAGTTTTATGGTTGGGATTACTACAACATAAGGCGCTGTGAAGGGTCTCAGTTGAGAAGCACCGGCTTCTGGAAATCTGCTCTCTGTACTGTGTGGGTTCGGAGGATCCCACTCAGGCCATCAGGATTGATGGCAAACATCTTTGCCTACTGAGCATCTCCAACCTCAAAAGTGCCCAGGATCTTACCTTTGGAATCTTACATCTGCCTGTCCCGAGGAGATTCTAGGAAACACATAATAAGTAATGGAAGGGCCTTGTGCAGAGGCAGTAGAACTAGGCCCTGAGCTTCTTGGTTCTTGAAGGTAATATTACTCAGAACTGGTGGTTTGCCCATCCTGTTTGCCTGTCGGCTTGCTCAAAATTTCTCTTATGTCACAGACCTTTAAAACCATTTTTTATATTTTTGATAAATATGCATAGAGAATGACACAGAAAAAGTAATACAACACTTTCTACGTCTGTCCCTATGTTCTCACATCAGGGAAAAAGCAAATAATACAAGTCTTTCACCAAATAGAGTAATTAATATAAATTAATGTTATTCCTGTTTTTAGTGTTTTTTTTTCTTTTGGTTTAGAAGTCAACTTTCCCCAAATTGCTTCTTTTTAATATCAATACTTTCCTGGGAGCAGAGGAAAAGAAAACTATTTGGAAATTTTCAAGCACTTCCCATTCATTTATTTCCAGAGACCACGTCCTCTTTGAGGCCAATAGCTCTTAAGCTTTCTTTCTGAGGCTAGTGAGGTCTCCCTCCGATTGGTTTCTAGGCTTGGGACTCCAGCTTTGGAGTCTAATCCTGGCGTTCAGATATGTGAACCTGGCACAGATGTCTGAAAGACTGGCTGCCATCCCCTGGCACCTTCGTCCTCGCTTTGAACATTCTGTTACTGGGTGATGGTCACAGTTGCATGTTTGTCATGAATGTGCCTCTTGATAAGATTCTGAAACTTAGAGAAACATTTGCCAGTAGTATCTACCTGTCTTTGCTTCGTGTGCAAACCAAAGCCAGAAAAGTTCTTCCTTGACTCACAAAGGTGATCGTCTCTAACCAGTTGAGTGGGCAGTGGTCTGAATGGGCCCAAATAGTCGGCCCAAAGTCCTCTCTGAAACTGATCTCTGGAGACTGTGGCCTCTCTTGCCACAGCTGCTGAGCTGTCCCTGTGGATTCTGTGGCTGCGTGGAGTGAATGTTTACATTGTAACGTTAGCTTCCCTGAAGCCTTGCTAGTCTCCACAGCCTTCACTCCATGCATACAAGGACTGAATCAGCCATGCTTGGGGCAGTCAAGAATTGATTTGGAGTGCTGGGCAGTGGTGGCGCACACCTTTAATCCCAGCAGCCAGGGCTGTACAGAGAGACCCTGTCTCGAAAAACAAAAAAAGAAAAACAGAAGCAAAAAAAATTGATTGGATGACATGGATTTCGGTCTCTTGTTTTTTGTTGAGATCAAAACCTTTTTAACTTCCATGCTGAATGTGGCAGTGATGTCTTTTTAGGAGCAGATGTACAGAGGATGCCAGGACTTGTGTGGAGTTTGAAGAATTGACTGTGAGCCAGCTCCTGCTTTGCCTAAGAGAAGGAAACCAAAAGGTGGAAAAACTGGAAATCGCACTCAGAGAAGCCAGAGAACGGTATGAACTATTAAGGTGAAGAATGAAAAGCTTTGGTAGATAAGGCACCGTGTGAGGCAATGAGCACGGCTGTGTGCCTCTGCCTCAGCACAGTCTTAGGCCATTCTCCTCCTCACAAGAGCCGGTACCCC
>JADRCD010225577.1:0-12512 GCA_019843815.1 Montemys delectorum | reverse complement strand
TGCACCCTCCAAATAAACACTCCCCCCACAGTCCAGAGGCAGACAGCCTCAGAAGGCAATTGCACAGCTTAGCGTGAGCTCCTTATGTATGCTTTCTCAAACCTCAAAAGTAACTTCACTGGCCTAAATGCTAACCCACACCCAGAAATTCACGCCCTTGCACCTGGTACTTCCACCCGAAGTCCACAGCTTCCTATGACTGCTCCTCAAGCAAGAGCACACAGCGACCCTAGACCCTAGCCCCCGCCCCCATCTCTACTGTCAGCCCTTCAGGCCGGGGGGTGGGGGGTGGGGGCTACACCTATGCCTGCCACCCAGCCCTGCAGCCTCCTCAACTGTGATCCTATCAAGATCGGCCCTTCTACAAAAGAGGTGCACTTGACCACATGACCAGGGAGCCTCAGAGAAGGGAGGGAGAGTATAGAGGGCAGGGAATGGTCCCATAAGTTGGGGTGGGATCAGGAAAGTGGCACTGTGCCAAGGGCAAGTCCAAGCCAAAGAAGTGCAGCGCAGAGGAGGCAGAGGCAGCCCCACTGGGCATCTGGGGATACAGCATCACCCAGTACCTGGGCCATACCTCAGAATGAAAGGAGATGTGTTATATTCCGGTACCGATAGGATGTCATCCACCACACACACACACACACACACACACACACACACACACCATGTCAGCTTAACACAGGGTGAAGCCAGGGACTGAGACACAGAGTCTGACTACATGCATTTTGGACCACTGATAACAGACAGCTTTGCAAAGCCACCCCAAGGTCACCCCAAGGCCATCCTTAGCCGGACTACACTTTTTGGTTCAACTAACACGGGTGCACAGAGATTCCAGAACCAACCCTCCTTCAGAACTGTGCCAATCAAGCAGATTTCCCCTAGCCCTGTGGCTGCCACCCCGATCACGGGACATCCTAGCGGCCCAAAGTCTCCACTGGCTGCCACTGAGATCTCTTTTAAGTGGCCAGGCATCCCTGATATCCTGGCATGCTGGAAGCAGAAAGAAGGCCAGGCAGACACAAAGGCAGAAGAGTGGAGCATCTCCATCGACTGCTCACCAGAGAAAGGGGATATTCAGTCCCTCCCACCCAGCCTGAGCAGTGTGGCACCCACTGTCACTGATGCTGCCGTATCTCAGGCAGCACCTCTAGTGGCCCTCCCATCCTCCTACAGATAGTGCCTGCTGGTCCTGCTCCACTGAGGAAAGTGAGAACTGAGATCCAGCTACCTCAGGAAGATAGACCCTGTCTTCAACACACCCAAGGGGCAACATGACCCAGGGGCAAACTGAATCCAAAGGCCCAAAGCCGAGGCCATACACCAATCTCTGAGCCACCTCCTAAACCCATGGGCTCCACCCACCTCCCCCTGGCTGGTTCCTTCCTGTGCCCAGGTCTGGGTACAGACAATGCTACCCATCCCCCTCCATCAGCAGCACCCTCCCATCTCCAGAACCCAGGCTTCGGGTAAAGTGGTCTGGTGGAACATTGGAGATACAAGGGATGGGGGTCTAAGAAAGCCAGTCCTCCTACCCCAGGGAGCCACCCTCACCCAAGACCTCAGCAACCACTCATCCCTAAGCAAGGATCCACAGCTATTCTTTGGTGGGGACCAGCAACTCCCAAGCATCCCAACAGAGCAACCCCATGGCTCACAGGAAGCAAGGAGAACCCAACGCAGGAACAGAGGAAAGAGGCTGGCATGGCCTCAGGAAACCATACTCCATCTCCCTTCTGACATTTGCTAGCTAGTGACCTGGGGACACAAGATTGTCTCCATGTCTGAAAAATAGGGAGTTGTCACTCTGAGGAAAAGGCCCCAGTCACTCAGAGCTCACCTGCTCACCCAAAGTTCACTTTCATGAGCAGCACCCCAGGAAAATGCAAGCACAAAGCTTCCAATGACAACACACCTGTTCCAACAGCTCTGGGATGTGACATGCCACATACTGTGTACATGTGACACCTGATCTCAGCTGACCAGTCTAAGGCGTTAAGAGCCAGCAGGACTCCTCTCTCTTATAGAGGGATCCTGAGGTAATTAGGGAAACATTCAAGGCCCATCTCTCAGACGCCCTCTGTGCCCTGCAGGATGCCCCGGAAGGAGTTAAAATTGTGTTGGAGAGGCTGACTCCGGGTCTTCAAGGGATCAGATTCTACTACAGCTACAGAGACAAGGGGCTGATATGGGCTTTCTCACTTTTAGAACCCAAAGGTAAACACAACGCAAAAGTGAACGGATCACCAAGGTATCCCCAAGTTCTTACCAGGAACATGTGTGTGAGAACTCAGCCACAGTTTCCTGAAGGAAAAAAAAGAAACTAGCCCCTGTCCTCTCCAGCCAAGTCCCCAGGCACACAGAGGGTCTGAAGATGTCTTCGGGATATCCTTGTCTTCGATCCCCTTGACCTTTGAACCCCCTCAGGTGCTCTGCCCTTGAACCCCTTCAAATGCAGGGCTAGCTCATTCCAGACACAATCCACAGAAGTTGGCTGAGTGGCTAGTCTCTCAGACCCTTCCAGGGAAGGCCCCAGCCCTCTGTGTCTCCTCAGGTGACCCCTTCTTCCAAGCACAGGTCACCATGTTGGGAGGTAGCAGGAAGCCAAGGTCTTTCACTGCGGCCTCTCCCCACACCAATCAAGAATTTAATCCTGGTCATTTATGCAAACCTGTATTCAGGTTTCAGGACAAGAAGAAGAAAAACTTAGTAAACTATTTCGCCCCTCAAGGCTACAAGCTGAAAGCGTTGTGCCAAACTTATGAGTATTTTCCACATGCTCTGCCTCATAAGATAAGATCTACCTCTGTTTGAATCCCAGTGCTGGCAGGGACAGAGGCCTGTGGCACAGGGCCATACACCACACCCCAGGCATACACATTGCTGCCAGGGGCCCCCACCTTCCACCATCTACTTCCCCAACAGGCTTCTGATGGCAGCGTGTTGGTCTTTTCAATGGTGACAGCAGATCCTGGATGAGTTCAAGTGTTACCAGGAGCATGGGCCAGGTGTCACCAGGAGCATGGGCCAGGTGTCACCAGGAGCATGGGCCACTTTTGAGGCATGTCCTCCATATTGCTCTCTGACTGCTGTCAAGGGCCTTCATGTTACTCCCCTGAGTTCTACCTGTCTGCCACTCTATGTGGGGCTGAGGTAGGTATCCAGCTGTATCCTGGTGCCCTGTAGCAGGTGAACATCTGCATGGCTGCTTGTATATGCTGTCATCTTTTCTTGACCCCATCTTGACATTGCATGCACATACACACACCTCCACACCCCACACACACACCATACACATACACCCCCATACACACACCCACACACCCACACCACACGCACCACACATACACACACCACACACAAACATATACCACACACACACACACACACACACACACACACACACACACGACAGCAATGGTGTCAACTACTCAGGAGAGGGCCCCCTCAACTCCAGCTCTTATGGAGGCATAAGGACTCCTGCTTTGCTCACTAAGGTCAGGTCCCTGACTCAATGTGCCATTCATCATCCCTCCATTCTTCTCTGTGTGTCCCTGTCTGCTCCAAATCACACAGCCCTTCCCAGCTACCAGTCCACTCAGGCTATGGTCCCCAGAGTAAGGCCTGGGCCCTATCCTGATCACACACACCTTGTGTTCCATGCCCCACTGCTGCCACAGGCTAAGTGCCCTATGCACCTTGCCCTTGCTTATCACAGGGCCGGGATGCTGACAGGATTGCCTGCATCCTGAAGCAGCATCACAAGAACTAAATGTGCCCTGACAGGCCCGGGGAGAGTTCCTGACACAGAGTGCGTCAACTGCCACTGATGCTCTCATGTTCTGGGATCTAATGTCCCGGCCAGGTACATCTTTGCCCTGCCAATCACACTACGCAGGCACAGCCTCAAGGGGCCAACACCAGCCTCCTGAGTTTCCTCTATTTTCCTTCACCCATGCAGCAGCAGCAGGTTGGACATGGCACTGCCGTTGCTCTAGATGCCCTTGACAAAGCTCGGCTGTAGGGTCAGCCCTCTCCAGATACAAGGAAGTCTGCCACCCCAGGTCCCCCAACCAGGTACCTGCTGCCCGGTCTGCTACACAGTCCCTCTCCTTCACTATTCCTTGGATCCTCCCTGCCCTCCTTGGGCTTATCTCTGTACCTATCTATCTATCTCCATCCATCTCCAGAAGGCCTGGGGCTACATTGACTCATCAAGATTTTGTACACAGTAGGCACTCAATAATAAACATTACCTGGGCATAGTGGTACACACCTTTAATCCCAGCACTCAGGAGACAGAGGCAGGCGGATCCCTGAGATCCAGATCAGCCTGGTCTACAGAGTTGAGTTCCAGGGTAGTTCCAAAACATAGGCAGTTCCAGAGCTACATAGAAAGACCCAGTCACAAACAAATAATAAATAAATAAATATTAAACAACAAAAGGCATGGTGGCACATGCCTTTAACCCCAGCACTTGAGAGACAGAGGAAGGTGGATCTCTCAGTTTGAGGCCAGCCTGGTCTACAAGAGTTCCAGGACAACCAGCTAGGTCTATTGCACAGAGAAGCCCTGACTCAAAAAATCAAGATAGATAGATAGATAGATAGATAGATAGATAGATAAAATTTAAATACTCCAAGTTATCAAAGCCCTCAAACAGTTAGCTAGCTGTCCAAAGTGCCTAACTTCCAGGTGGTTGGTGTCACTGAGTAAGACCAACTCTGCCAATGGGGTGGTTTAAGCGCCTCTGACTCTTTGCTAACTGTTGGGTTTTACGGGAAATATGCCACAGCATGTCCAGACTATGCCTGGTACAACCATCCACTCATTTCCTTGTTTGAAAAGTCACTGCGATATCCTGTATTTAACTGGGCAAATACACTCTAAAGGCGATCAAGCCTAGACGACTCTGAGCCGTGCACTCCCCACTGGGGCAAACAGCTTCATTATTTGGCTGAGTTCTGACGTTTTCTGACACGTCTGCATGACTCATCAGCCAGTCGGTTTGACCCTACAAATGCTCCTTTTCCCACATCCACAAGTCCGTGACACACATTAATAGCAGTGGCAGGAACTGTGTCTTCCCGCCAACAGCCGTGTTCTCTGAGGTGAGGTTGAGACCCTGAACTACAAGCACCTACACGTTCCAGGTGTGTTAAAAATGTTGACGCTGAGGGCTTGTGAGAGGGAACAGCAGGAGTGGGGGGAAGGTGCTTGCCACCAAGCCTGACAAATGGAGTTCAATTCCTGGGACCCACCTGGTAAAAGGGGGAGAACCAACTACCCGGAGTTGTCCTCTGACCTCCACATGAGCACCATGGTACACTACATCCGTGCACATTCCCACACTAACTAAATAAATGATTAAATAATTAAATAAATAATGGAATATCAGCATCACTAAAAAAAAAAAAATGATGGAGAAAGTCTTTAGCACTGGAGCTTCTTAGCTGGTTATTAGAGAAAGGCCAACACAACTAACTTTCCCTGCAGCCATAAGAAAAAGGCCCCAGCACAGAAGAGAAAATGGCATGGAAACACCACACACAGACAAAGAGCATCAAGAAAGACCCAGCATGCAAAAATGGCAGCTATTTGAATTATCACCTGCAGACTCACATATTTTTTTAAAAACAAGTTTTGTCTTGGAGGAGTACAGAACCATCAACAATATTTTTACAGTGAAAAGGGCCACCCCCCCGCCCCCAGCTCCCCAGCTCCCCCCAACCCCCCAGCCCCTCACCCCCCAAACTCCTAGCTCCCCACCTCTCCCCAGCACCCCAGTCCCTCAGCAACGCGAGCGTGCGCACACGCACACGCGCACACACACACACACACACACACACCCCAGCCAGTGCAACCCTCACATCTGCTGGGCCCCACCACCAGGTCCATCTCCCCAGTCCATCAGGCTCCTCTCAGGGCGGAAGGCTCACAGCCCTTCCAAGAAGGGCTCCCTCAAGACCCAGTCACTGCCAGGCTGCACATCTAGCACTTCAGGGCAGTAACAGCTTCAAAGGCTTTAGGGCATGGCTGTAAATACTGTAAAGCCAATTACTCAGTGCTGAAAGCAGTGTTGAGCGAGTCTGAATGAACCAACAGCTTTCCCACACTGTTCCTTCATAAAATGCAAGCGTTGCCTCCGGGAGAACCCAGGCCTGGTCTGGTCTCTTCGCTGGCCTGCTGTTGAAACCTGCAGGCCTGGCGGTCACAGTGAGTCTCTTCTTTGAAGAATGAAACAGCCAAAGGTCTAAGGGCCGGCAGCATGGCAGCATGCACATCCCAACAGATCGCCCACACAGCAGTGGAATGAAATCAGTTTAGCAGTTCATCAGTTCATCCCTCAAACCTTTTCCCTCAGGTGGGTCAGCTTTCATCCTGACCATGGAACCCCCTGCCCCACAGACTATTGCTTCACACCTCTGGGCCTCCATATCTTTATGCGGAAACCTCCAGTGGCCAGAGGAACAGCAAGAATGTGAGAGCTTAGAAAGTTGCTGGGAGCCAGAAGCCAGAGGCAATGATCATCACACAGCGATGTGCAGAGGCACACGAGGGACTTCAATGGTAGCCCTGAAGCACCACAGCTGTGGTCAGACTGTGCATGGACACAAGGACCACAACCCCCCCACCCCCCAGCCTGTGAATTGATCCATGGCAGACATGCAAATGCCCCTGTTCCCAGCATGGGTCTGCTTCCCCTTAAATAATCTTAAATACTCTCTCCAGATCTAAGCCCAACCATCTTGCCAAATTTTCTACTCTATTCTATCTAGAAGACATAGACCTGAAGGAAACAGAACCTAAGAGCAGCCACAATCCTGGTTAACAACTTAGGAGCGTGTTCCAAGGTGATCTCTCCACTTTCTCCCCAGCAGATCGTAACCAAAGCCATGCTGCTTCAAAACCGACCCCTGAAGTCTCACATGATATTAAGAGACAATTGGAAGGGAACCTAGTGACCCCGCAGCCCCTCCTGCTTAAGAATCTCAGCCAACTGAAAGAAGCTGAGGAGGAGGGCAACCCTGTAGGAGGACCAGCAGTCTCAGTTAAGCCCCTGAGATCTCTCAGACACTGGACCACCAACCAGGCAGCATATACCAGCTGATGTGAGGTCCCCAACACACATACAGCAGAGGACTGCCAGGTCTGTGTTCATTCAGAGATGATGCATCTAACCCTCAAGAGACTGGAGGCCCCAGGGAGTTTAGAGATCAGGTAGGGTGGGGGGTGGTCACATCTACATGACTGGGAGGGGTTAGGGAAGAGGTATGGGATGTGGAACAGTAGGAGGATGGAGGTGTGTGTGTGTGTGGGGGGGAAATAAAATATGGAGTGTAAAAAATATAAATAAATAAAAAAATTTAAAAAATTTTAAAAAGTACAAGAAAAAATAATAGCATCAAAACACACACACACACACACACACACACAATCTCAGCCAACAAAGTGCCTTCAGTTCTATCATATCCCATGATCCCCCTTGCCCACATGAAACACAGACTGAGGACTCCACACACCTAAGGCCTCCTCCCTGGGATACTGCTCAGTGGCCTGTCCCAGCTGATGAAATCCACACCTGTGAACCCCAGCAGCCAGGGTCCCTCCCAGAGCCACTAGGGCCCTTTCATTGTCCCTTAGCCCCTTGCTTAGCCCTCTCTCCTCGGGGTCTCCCAGCACCCAGGCCTTAGAACACAGCAGGTTTGTTGCCAAGCCTGTGATGGTTGAGTTGGCACTTCCTCTCCTTTCTGCCCATCCTCCTGCGTCTCCCCAGCAGCCCTGAAGCAGGCTGCTGGTTCTCACACTAAGTTGAACAGCCTATGAACAAACTCCCAAATTATAAGCCGGAGTCCAGAGACCAGAGCCGAGATCAAACAGGGTTGTGCTTTTTCAAAGAATCACCCAGAGGCAGCACACATGAGTCCATTGTTATTATCTAGAGGAGACAGAAAAGCTAGACCAAGGGAACCCTAGCCATATTACAGGGTGACTCAGGGACCATCCAGCAATTTCCAACGGTCCCACCCGGGAACTAATTGGCACATGGAGCAGGGAGTGACCTTTGATCCTTCCAGACAGCCATGCATGCAGCAGGCTTACTAAAAACACCACTGGACAAACCCGACAACTTGGATAAGCCCAAGGCCAGCATGATTTGGGAGAAGCATAGAAAAACCCTACATCTGAGCTTGAAGCAGCTCAGGCTTGCTCCCCTCAAATCTGCTGAAGAAGGCAATGAGGGCCCCCCGCCTCCTCCTCCTCCTCCTCCTCCTCTTCCTCCCCTCTACACCCCGGGAGGGGGAACACCCCCCCCACCATGCAACCAATCACAGCAGCAAATGCCAAGATGGTTGCCCAGGCCCTGCCTAAATGTGTCTAAGCATGCCTGGGCGGCTACTGGTGGGTCCCTGAGGCTCTCTGGGAGTCCTGAGGGAGCAGTTCCTGCCCAAGGGCCACTCACCTGACACAGACACCTCCATGAGCGCCTCCAGTGGCCGGTTGTTGTCCAGATCCCGACTGAGCTGCAGCTCTCCTGTGGTGGGATCCAGCAGCAGCAAGCTCAGCTCATTGCCTTGCAGAAAGGTGTAATTGAGGCTGTCAGAGAGGTCGGGATCATGGGCCGGGATGCGGCCGATCACACCACTGGGGAAGCTATTGGATTTATTGGTGACATAGTTGTTGAAGAGGATCTGGAAGTCTGGCAGCTCCGGTGGGTTGTCGTTCTGGTCCAGGAGTCGGATGTGCACGGTGGCTCGGCTTACCAAAGGAGCAGACGTGGCCTGCACCACCAACATATAGTCCCTCCGGACCTCAAAATCCAGCTCGACCAGAGCACGGAGGTCACCACTCAGTAGGTCCAGCTGGAAGACCTCAGGCACATTGCCCTCCACGATCTGATACATGATCTGGGCATTTGGACCTTCATCTGGGTCATTGGCCCTTATTCTTGCCACCACTGAACCCACAGGGCTGTTCTCCTCCACAAACAGCTCCAGCTCATCCTTCTCAAACACTGGGGGGTTGTCGTTAATGTCCAAAACAGTCACCTGAATCTCCACTGAAGCACTCAGGGGATTTGGGTTGCCCCGATCCACAGCTAGAGCCCAAAGGTTGTACACGGCCACATTCTCTCTGTCCAGCCGGCGCTGGGTACGGATCACACCAGATGTGGGCTCAATGTAGAAGTCTCCATCTCCGTCGTCCCCACCCTGGAAAGTGTACAGGAGGCGGCCATTAGGGCCTGAGTCCCGGTCTGTAGCAGAGACCTGGAGGACACTGGTAGATGGGGGGGCATCCTCAAAAACAGAACCTTGGTAGAAATCTCGCAGGAACCTGGGCGCATTGTCATTGGCATCGAGGATAAGGATCTCGAGAGAGGTTGTGTCTGACTTCTGAGGAATGCCATTGTCCTGAGCAGTGATGGCCAGTGTGTAGGCCGCCTGGTCCTCATAGTCAAGTTCCGTCATGGTATAGATGGTGCCGGTGTCGGGGTCAATGCGGAACTGTGGTACCGGATCCTCTAGCACATAGGTGATTCGGGCGTTCTCACCAGTATCCTCATCTGTGGCACTGATGGTGGCAATGGAGGTGCCCACAGGCCGGTCTTCACTAACACTGACCGTGTAGTGGGAACTCTGGAAGACTGGCCTGTGGGTATTGGCATCGGTGACATTGATAAAGACCTGTGCAGTGTGTGAACGAGTGCCATCGGATGCGGTCACAGCCAGCACATACTGCCGTTCCTGCTTGTAGTCCAGGGGCAGTGCCAACGTGATGAGGCCACCACCGCTCTGGCTGCTGAGTGCGAAGCGGTTGCGGGTGTTTCCACCCGTCAGCTGGTAGGTGATCACACTGTTGGCATCACGGTCTCGGGCCCTGAGGGTCAGCACGCTGCTCCCAACGGCCGCATCCTCATTGAGACGCAGCTCGTACACAGGCTGCGTGAACATGGGATCGTTATCGTTTACATCCAGCACTGTGATGGACACGCTGGCGGAGGAGCTCATGGGTGGTGAGCCATGGTCCACTGCTTCTACTCCAAAGCTATAGTGTTCTATCTCCTCACGGTCCAGCTCCGCACACACAGTAATCCAACCAGAGCTGTTGTGGATCTGGAAGGGGAAGTCTGGAGCAGAAGCGGGGTTCTCGGAGTCGACACTGCTGCCCCCCAAGATAGTGGAGGCTGTGTCCACTAGACGGTACTGCAGCCTGGCGTTCTCCCCTGCATCCGCATCCACTGCTTGGATGTGCAGGACTGAGTGCCCGAGGGGCACATTCTCCAGCACAGCAGCCTGGAAGGGGCTGCTCACAAAGATGGGTGCATTATCGTTCACATCTAACACCTGCACCGAGACCAGCCCCGAGGAATTGATGAGAGGAGGCCGGCCCCCATCCTGGGCTTTGATGCGCAGTGTGTACTCCCGGATGGCCTCGAAGTCCAGCGGGTTAATAACATCCAGGCTCCCACTAAGTGAATGCAGGTAGAACTGACCCTTCAGGTTGCCACTAACGATACTGTAGTGTATGGCTGCATTCTGCCCCTGGTCCCGGTCAGTGGCCTGGACTCGAAGCACAGCCGTGTTGACAGCTACGTCTTCTGGGACTTGAACTACGTAGCGCTTCTCACTGAACTGGGGGTAATTGTCATTCTCATCTTCTACCACTATGTGGACTGTGGCTGAGGCACTGAGTGGGCCTGGATTGCGACCCTGGTCATTGGCCTCCACCAGCAGCTGGTACTCAGCCGCCTCCTCACGGTCCACCACAGCCCGTGTGCGCACGACACCCGATCGTGCATCTATTTCAAAGACACCACCTGCGCCCTCCAGCAGACGATAGCGCATGTTGGCGTTGGAAGGTGCATCCCCGTCGGTGGCACGGATGGTCAGAACCTCATAGCCTATCTCTAGGTTTTCTCGAATTCGTTCTCGATACTCAGACTGCTCAAAGACCGGGCTGTGGTCGTTAGTGTCACTGACAGTTACGGTGAGGTAGGTGGCAGCCGAGCGCCTCGGGGAGCCGTGGTCCACAGCACTAACTTTGAGTACATGAGTGTCTTTGGTCTCGCGATCCAGGGCGCGGGCCGTGGTCACTGCACCCGTGGTGGCATCGATCAGGAAGTAGCCATTAGAGCGCTCATCGAACAGCGCCTCCATCTGGTAGCTAAGGCGTCCTGCTTCGCCTTCGTCTGGGTCGTGCGCGCGCAGTTCGATGACCGCAGTGCCCGCAGGCTCATTCTCAGGCACTGACACCTGGTAGCTAGGCAGCGGGAACTGCGGGCTCGTGCTGCTGCCCGCGCCTCGCCTGGACCGTCGCACCACCCCCGCCCGAGGTTGGGACAGGTTAAGCGACGGTGGCGACACCGAGGGCGACTCTAAGGGCGTACCGGAGGTCGCCTCTATTACCAGCTCAACCCAAACGGCGCCTGCCGTGCGTCCCAGGGCGCACACCAGGCGCAGCCCAGCTGAACCTCCTGGCCGCAGGCAAATGGGTCCGCGCCTGCAGCGGGTCCCGGCAACCGGCGGGCAGCTGCAGGCGGGGAAGTTGGTGATGGCCTCAAGGACCGAAGTCAGCGAGGCTGCGCCGCCGCCTGAGGCCGGGAAGCAGAGCGCATCTCCGAGCCCAGGCACTGAGCGGATGGCCGGAGAGCGCAGCTCCGCACCGCGGGCCGAGCGGCGCAGCAGCGGGACCCCACAGCGGGCACCATAAGCGCGTGCCCTCAGTACCAGGCTCGGGGCGGTCGGGGAGCCGCGGGCGACCAGCCGGACCTGGAGCGGCAGCAGCCTCCCGGCCAAGCGTGCACAGCCCCGGGTCCCCGCGCCTAGCCCAAGCCGCCTGCCCGCGGCTGGCCCCTCGCGGCTCACGTCCAGCAGCTCCCGGGGCGTGCGCGTGGCGTCCAACCTGTAGATCCAGCCCGGTCCCAGAGCGAAGGCGCGGGCCCCGCCGGGCACCCGCAACTCCCAGGCGGCTGCTCCCAGCCCCAGAGCTGGCAGGGCGGCGGCGGCGGCCAGCAACACCAGCGCGGGCAGCACGCGCGGCGATGACGGCGCCATGGCCCGGAGCCGCAGCCCGAGCCGGGCGCCGGAGCACAATCCATGCACCCGGCGCACCTCCGCATCCACCCGGCTCGGCCGGGGGGCGGCTCCCGCGCGCCCAGCGCCGGGCCCTCGGGGCGGCCCGCGCTCTGCCTCCCCGGGGGCCCTGGCGAGGACACCGGGGGCCGCGCGCCCGGCCTCCCGCTCAGCTTCCACTTCGAGAGCACTTTGCGAAAGTTTGCCAAGTTGGTTTCAAGATGGCTCCTCCGCGCGTCCCGGGAGGGCGCTGCGCATCAACCTGCAGCAGCGCCGGCTCCAGGCGGCTCCAGGTGGCCCCAGCACCGACTCCGCTGGGCGGGCGTGGGAAGCTGGGCGGGCCCGGGGCGGGGCGGGGGCTGCGATCACCACACGGCCCGCAGACCCCGGCGACGGATTGCTGGCTGGGCGGTAGGCTTAGCCAGCGCCCCCGC
>JADRCD010225576.1:0-14829 GCA_019843815.1 Montemys delectorum | reverse complement strand
TCCAGACATCTCTGCTTTCCTCCAGCACTGAACAGGGCCACACTTGAAGAGTGAGAGAGGGGATCCAACTGCAGGCCACGCAGTCCCTGGGAGTTTTTTAACACAAGGGTGAATATGATATTACAAATGACCTTGAGGCATCTGACTAAGGAAAATCCCCTTCTGAGCAACAGGATTACCAAGTCTTTATAGAAATCTGTACATATAAACCACTGTATTTCTCTAGGACTAGGTCAAGAGTTACAAAGTCTATTTTTTAGAAAAAAAATTAGCATTTAAATTTACATATTATAATCCTCCAACTGAAAGAAAGCAAGGAAGAAAGGAAGGAAGGAAAGAAGGAAGGAGGGGGAGAAGGAAGAAAGGAAATAAATAAAAGAAAGAAAAGAAAAAAAGGAAAAGGAAAAGGAAAAGGAAAAGGAGTCCTCACACAGCACTGGATCTGCAGCCAGGCTCGAGTCTGGGGCTCGCTTTCCAGTTTTTATGACCAGGAAAGTGAAGCAGCACTTAACTACCAACACTGACAGGAAATACTTACTTTGCTTTAGTGTGGGTTTTGGCTTGGTCTGGATTGTGCTGAGTGGGTCTACAATCATTTGTTTCCATTCTGACTATTACTGCCAACTCTGTCTTCCTAGCCAACTTTAAAGATGGCTGTGACAGCCCTGGGCACCTCACAGGCTGACTCCTAGCTCTTTAAAAAGAACTTTGCTTTGGAGATATGAACGCATATTCATATGTGAACTTAGCTCATAGAAGCTTCAAACTGTTTGGACTCATCACAGAACCAAAAGTGATAGCTTTTTAAAAAGAAAAAAAAATAAAAAGGATTTAAAAATAATAGCAATAGCTGACATTTACCAAGTGAGGAGTACTGTGCCAAGGACTTACTTCATGAGGAACTCCCCTGTAGTTCTTTGGAAATGTGCAAAAGATACCTGCGACAGGCAGGTTGGGGAAACACCCTTCATTCTGCAAGTGTACACGCACCTGTCAGTTCCTAGCATAACTTTCAGTGCTGCCTGAGAAGCTGACTCCAGTACACAAAGTAACCAAAGAAAGGACCACCACATGGGCCAGTGGGAAAGGGAGGAGTTGTGAGGATCACATATCTATCACAATCAAATGTTGCAGGTGATAAAAATTGTCCTGAAACCTTAACAGCCCAGAGGCTGCTCTGTCCGGGACGGAGAAAGTGGGACCTTGGAAATGTTGGCTTTCAGCAGAAATTCTCAGGGAACAGAAAAAAGATAACACTCAGCCATGGAATGCTTTTCTAGTGGGCACCAGGTTCTGCACTTAATCTCCAGCATCACCAAGGACAGCCAGACAAATAAAGCAAAAGCACAAAAAAAAAAAAAAAAGCCCTCACAAAACAATCATAAAACACTGATACTTTTAGAACTATTATTATTTTTCCTTCCAAAATTTAAATGGCACTTTTTTTTTTTTTTCACTGCTCCAGTCGATGGAAGGGGACTTTATTTGGTCCCGGGGTCACAGGCCAGGTATGGCCCCAGCTTTATTTGACCTTCTTCTTGGGGCGCAGGTTGTTGGTATGGCCGCACTTCTTCTTGCGGCAGTTGACTGCACGAGGGTGCAGGCGTGCGTAGCACTTGCGGCAGATCATCTTGTCACAGTTGTACTTCTGGGCAAGCTGACGAAGGGATGGCTCGATGATGCCACCGCGCAGACGCAGCACCAGGTGCAAGGTGGACTCTTTCTGGATGTTTTAGTCGGACAGGGTGCGGCCATCCTCCAGCTGTTTGCCAGCGAATATCAGCTTCTGCTGGTCAGGTGGGATGCCTTCCTTGTCTTGGATCTTGGCCTTGACATTCTCGATGGTGTCACTGGGCTCGACCTCAAGAGTGACGGTCTTGCCCGTCAGGGTCTTCACGAAGATCTGCATGTTGGCGTCTGCTCAGCCACCTCGTTGAAGAGTTAAATGGCACTTTTATTCAGCAGTACTAACTGTTAACACCATCATCGAAATTACTCCAAGTCATGACCTGCAGCTGCCGGCCAGCTCATCACCTACCTGACTTCCATCCCACAGTAAGTCTTCGCCATTGTTTGAGGAAATGTTTAGTCTTTCTGAGCCTCCTTCATGCCCTGCTTTGAGCTCTCATCATTTCTTACCCAGATTATTACAATAAATGTAACCATCATCCTCTCTCAACTTTGTCCCCACTAGCTCCATACCAGAAACTTCCTGTGACTTTTATCTTAAGTGTCCTTCAGGGCTGGAGACATGGCTCAGCAGTTAAGAGCACTGGCTGCTCTTCAAGAGGTCCTGAGTTCAATTTCCAGCAACCACATGGTGGCTCACAACCATCTATAATGAGATCTTTTATCCTCTCTTTTGGTGTGTCTGAAGACAGCTAAAGTGTACTCATATGTATTAAATAAAAAAATAAATATTTAAAATAAAGGTGTTCCTCAAAGGTCAATACGTTAAAGGGCTGGTACCAAGGCAGACATTATTGGTAAGAGCAGCAACTTTGAAGGGGTGGGACCTAGTAGGAGCCTCTGTAGGTCATCCAAAGTGTTCTTTTAAAGGGGACTGTTGGACTCCGGGCCCACCCCTGTCTTCTCAGTCCTGGCAATGGGGTAAGTGATGTTGCTCTGTCATGTGCTCCTACCATGATATGCTGCCCTCCCCACAGGAACAAAGTTACTAGTGTCAATCATTCAGACTTAAACCTCTAACACTGTGAGCTGAACTCATAATGCAGCTGAGGATGACTCTAACCTTCTGCTCCTCCTGTCTCACCCTCCCAAATCCCGGGATTACAGGACCACGGCACCACGCCCAGAGCATCATGGATGGTGGGTAGACACTGAACTGCATCCCTATCACATAAAATATTTTGTTAACAAAGTCAGATGGTTTACAAAGTTTAGTGACAACTATTTTATATCAGAATGACTTTTAAAAATACAAACTTGAAAATGTTAATTTTTTTTTTTACTTAAATAACTCCTCTGTGTGCGTATGTCTCTGTGTTCTCCCTCCCCCATCTCCCATTCTCTCTCCCCACCCCCCACACAACCCCCAGACAAGTTTCACATAGCACAGGCTGATCTCTCCAAAGTAGCTCTGCAGCTGAAGAGGACCTTGATCTTCTGGTCTTCCTGTGTCCCTGCCCCTGGTGCTGCTGATACTTCAGGCATGTACCATCATGCTTGGCTCTTTTTTTGGAAATAGGAACTGAACCTAGGTCTTCATACATGCCAAGAAGTCAAGCACTCTACCAATCAAATCCCCAGGCCCAGATCATGGACTTTGTCTTATCTCCAAAGACGAAAACCTATGAAAGTCCCCACGTGTTCTGAGAGATGTACCACTCTAGTTGTCCCTTGGGTGTGAGGCTCTGACTTTCTCATTCTGCCATAGCCAGCTCTGTTTTGTTTTGTTTTCCCATGAGAGTCTTCACACATGCCTGTGTCCGTATTAGGTTTCAAGTTAAACGGCCCCAACTGCCACACCAGTCCACAGTCCTTAGTTAAACCTTTCTAGGATCCTGCATTTGGTGCCATGGCACCTACTACAATTGCTACTTAGGAAATTTGTTCAGTGTCTTCCAAAGTAAACCATACTCTTTACAAGACCTTGATTGTCCACACAGGCTCACTGAATGAAAGAATGAATGGGAGGACCAGCTTTCTCCCCACTTACATCTTAAATTGGGAAATCGAGAGGTCCTCAGACTACCTCCTCATGGAATCTTGATCTACAGCTTTTTCAGCACTGTCAGCCCTGTCCCAGAGAACCACCTCAGCCTTTACTCACAACCTTATTGGAGGCTAGTGAATAATAATTTATAATTACAAAGAATAACGTGTGATATTTTGTGAGTACCTTGCCTTTAAAAATCAACCCTGATCCACAGATTCATTGCACAGGAGAATTTTTTCGTCTTCTTGCAGGGCTAGAGATTGAGCCCAGGACCTCACACGCTGGCCAAGCAGCCCACTGCTGAGCTACAGCCCCTGCCCACACACAGGAGAACCTTAAATCTTAGTCTTGAGCTGTTCAGCTTTCAACCGGTCCGAATAAGGGTTCCACTGGCTTGATTCAGTTTCAGAATCTGCTGTGGAACAGTTACCAAACATGGGCAGAGAAGCCTCCGAGCAGGGGAAGGGGAGGGAGGACAGGGTTTCAGCTCGCAGTTATATAACCACAGAGGAACATGCAAAGGCACAAAGCTCTGCGTCCCTTAAAAATAGTAAATTCTGAAGATGTCCAAAGAGCACAGAGTAAGTGCGTCTTAGTTGCTGGGCTACTAGCTGGAATATAAGATTCCAGATATCAACACAATGTTATAGGTTTATATGGTTGCTACTTTAAATAACTTTAGACCCTTGATGACCTCAGAGAAATGTATGTGCTGTAGTTTTCAGGAACAGTGTAATAAATACCATTTCTCTTTCACTGACAATGAGTCACAACTGCTGACCTACAACTGCTGACCTACAGACTGTCCCCAAACAAGACGCATTCCAATAGTTCATTTCTAAGTCTGTTGTTAGGAGCTGGGGACATAGTTTCCCATAGAAACAATTTTAGATGTGGTGGCTTTGATTGCCAGATATGGCCAAAGGAGCCCATAAGAAATTTTTATGAAGGTAACACAATGAACTTTATGAATTTTATGAAGGTAGGACAATGCTTCTCTGTAAGAAAATTGTTTTCTATTTCCAAGTTACAAGTTCTGGAACCCTCTTCCATTGGCCTGAATTCCAAGTGAAGGAGTGCTGAGGTTGGCAGGATACTAGGGCAGAACTGGTGGAGTCTGGCCCCAAGGGCAGCACAGCCATGACAGGGGCAGGGCAGCCATGATGGATGGGGTGAAGGGGTGCAGTACAGCCATGACTGTCACTCTGCCCATGGTATGTTTTACTAGCAAGGATTTCTTTTTCTCCATCAAGAATTTGCTGTGTTCAGAACATGACTACTCTCTGCTGAGCGCATTCTCTGTGCTAGTGAACAGTGTTCACACTATTTTGTCTAACTCTCCAAACACTCTCAACACCTCCGAAACCATTTTCACATGCCTTTAAAAGGGGAATAAGAAGGTTTGGGGGGTGTTAAGTAATTTACCTAAACTCACACTTGATGCTAGGACTGAGTTCAAGCTTACTTGAATTCCAGCTCTACTTGTTTCAGGCTTGAGGACCATGTTCCAGGGAGTAGTGGAGCATTTCCAATCACTCACTGTGTAATTCTGTATTCAACAGCTCTAATCCTATCAGCGATTGCCCTCCCAGGTAATTGACTCAAGACCACAAGGCCATCTATGTAGACAATGCAAGGATTCAGTTCGAGAGATCTAATGGCTACAACGCATTCCAACAAATGGCAAAGCCAATTTAAGGATGACTACTGCCAGATGACAGCTTCAGGTAGGTCATGTGAGCAGGTACTACTACAAAGAGCCCCTTGAGGATACTGGACTGGAGTAGACCTTAAACGGGTGACCTGCAGAGGCCTCAGCAAACAACACTGGTATTCTAACCATGCCTTAGGAGGAGAAAGACCGAACTTAACTGCTCAGCACTACAGAGAATGGGGACATGGAAAAGCTGGGATCAGAAGGAGCAAGCACCTCTAGAATTTCTGCATTAGAATTCTGCTTCAAATAAATAGTGTCCACAGGGTGGGGGTAGGGGAATCTCTTTCTGTCATGTAACTCTATCAGTAATTTTCTGCAACATTATAGCTTTTCCTGTCTAAAAACTTGCAGCTATAACCATGCATATATTTGTTTTCCCTGTATTAAAGTACACTATATGTCCTGAAGACATTTTGAGCAATAATAACTTATTTTATGTGTATCTATTTTGTCATTTAAGATTATCACACTTATTTTAAAAGTATGGCTTCTACAGTAAGTTCTGGTAAGGATGTGGGGGAAGGGAAACTCTCGTTCATTTTGGTGAAGTTGCAAACTTGTGGAGACACTCTGGAAGTCAGTGTGAAGAATTCTTAAAAGCCTAAGTTAAGTCTACCACATGACCCAGTTATACCACTCCTTGGCATATGGCCAAAGGAGTCAATATCCAACTGCATGGATACCTGCTCAGCTGGGTCACCACTGATCTGTTCACAATAGCTAGGAAATAACTTAAATGTTTTTCAGTTGGTAATGGAAATATGGCACATATACACTATGAAATACTATTCAGCTAAAAGAAAAATGAAATCAGCTGGGCGGTGGTGACACTTGCCTTTAATCCCAGCACTTGGGAGGCAGAGGCAGGCGGATTTCTGAGTTCGAGGCCAGCCTGGTCTATAGAGTGAGTTCCAGGTCAGCCAGGGCTACACAGAGAAATCTTGTCTCGAAAAAAAACAAACAAAAAGAAAAAAAAGAAGAAAAATGAAATCATGAAAACTTCAGGTAAATGGATGGATCCAGTAACTGTCACATTGGATGAGGAAACCTAGATCCAGAAAGGCAAACATCACAGGCTTTCTCTTCTGGGGCTCACAGCTCCGAATCCTCAGATGTGAGCGTACAACACAGAGTCACTACAGAAACCAGGGAAGACAGAAGGGACTGTGGGGATAGTGGGCTTGGGAGATAAAAGCAGCTTAGATGAAGGGAAAGTGGGGAACTGGAGGGGAACTTAAACAGAGTGGGATTCAGACAATACAGAGGAAGAGGGGGATGAAGAATAAATAACACTGAGGGTATTTGCAAAACCCATAGGGAATTGGACTAAAGTTACTAAATTTATATTTATATTGATATTTATATGGAGAGGGGCATGTATATATATAATGTATATAGACACACAATAATAATTTTTTAAAACAACATATAAAGGAGAGATGAGACATAGGAGGGGGTGAAGGAGGGAAATGACGTACAGTAAACATATAAAATTTAAATATAAATGCAATAAAGATAAATCTTGTAGCTTTTCTAAATAAGTATCAAGTCCTGGGGTCCAGGATAGGGAGTAACTTAGAAGATGCTCTTACTCAGAGTTGGTGCTGTAGCTCTAGGTCCAGACGCTTAAAACAGGCCTAGCTCTGCGAGCTTTGCTCCCACTCAACAATGCTGTAACAAGCTCTCCCTTCATACTTTAACCTTTAAAAAAAATTTGTGTATATGCATGTGTGGGCACGTACATGCCAAAGTATACATATGGAGGTCAGGACAACTTTCAGGAGTTGGTTCTCTCCTTCCACCCAAACTTCCTAGGGATCACACTCAGGTCAGCAGGCTCTGAAAGAGGTGACCGAGCCATCTCCAAGGCCCTTTATACTTTCTTACAGTAACTATTACTTGCCTGATGTAACTGTCCTCTCTGAGACTTATTGTCTCCTTCTGCTAACCTAGGCCCAGTCCTGGAAGCTTCTAGAGTCCTTACAATCTTACTAGGCCTAGAATATTTTCAGTCTTTGAGACTTACTGCTGAATAATCGCATGCTTCCTAGTTCTGAACTGTGGCTGGCTGGTTCAGCTCAGCTGTTTTGACTCAAGCTCCTCTCCAAGCTGATTGATTCAAACGGGCTCCTTCCTTAGCCTCTGACTGAATTGCTCTGCTTGGCCTCATACTAACTCTGGTAATCTGTTCTACTCTTCTGGCTCCTTCTCTTTCTCTGGCTCATTTATCTTACCTGTGTCTAGCTTGTTCTCTCTTCAACCTGTCTCTCTATAACTGTCCCAGTAAAACTGCCTCATCTCTCCCTCTTTGCTGTTTACTCTTAGGTGGCCTCTCTATCCTCTCTCTTCTCCTGAGAGTTGGGCATATTCTGTTCTGTCAAATCTTTTTCTGATCTGTCATTTTGTCTGCCACTCCATTAGATATTACTTTCACACATGGCTGCTTTCTTCTACAAACTAACTCTGTTTTCATTGTTTGGAAATAAAGGTGTGTACTAACTGCATGTCTGTATTCCAGCCAGTAAAGTTATGTGCTGAGGGCTGATCCAGACCACAACTAGAAGCAGGTTCGTTTTTCAGTAAATAATACAATCTCAGGGTTCACAGTGTGATTTAATATCCTGCCTCAATACTTCATACTACCTTCAAACCTGCTCATTTATGCTGTGTCACCAGTAACTAAACCAATGTTTTGCAAAGATGAGCCAGTAAACGTCAAACATTCTGAATAATGGAGAAGAGCATCAAATACATGTGGGTAGCTTGCACAAGCAAAGTTCTGAGCAGCTTCTCTGATCCTTAAAATAACAGGACATAGGGGAAGGGATGGCATTTTTCCTATCTGGAAAATTTAGTTTAATGAAACACTGTGGAGATGTGTCACAAAAAAAAAAAAAAAAAAAAAAATAAAGAAACACAGGACACTGGACAGAGACGCTGAAGCACCCTGCCAGCACCCAGCAGGTCTATCATCAGCAACAGTGGAGTCCAGTCTAAAATGGAAAGTGGAGTGAAAATGACGGTGGTGAGACTGGGAAGTCTAAGTGTGCAGGAAGGGCTCAAATTAAGGCAAAACACAAAATACTAATAGGACAAATCAAGCAGAGTGTCGTTCAGCCAGGAGGAGGCCTGAGTGGAAACCATTTGATTGACACAGCTAAAAGGACTGAGGAGGAAACCAGCTTCAACAATCACAGCTGCCTGATGGCCTGTCGGAATCAGGCCAGTCATAACTTACAGCACAATTACTGATAAGCAGCAGTGAGAGGCTATTTGAGGCTGGAAATTAGCATGTAACCCTTTCATGTCAAATACTGGGGGAGGTGCTCCGGGTTTACAGGGATGAAAAGGATGAAAATCAACATGGCCTCGGAGAGCTTCTGGCGAACTGTGGGAAAGCCATCTGTCTCTTCAGATTATATCTGTTCTAATGTTCTAGTCTTATTCCTAAGATGATCTTATAATACACTTAACACTGCAGCTTACTCTAGCTGTCACTGCTGATGTCCATCTGCTGGAAAAGCTGAAGCACCTCCTTGCACACTTGATCATGGTTAAGCCAAAGAACTGTGATATCTAGACACTGTATTCCCTGAAGTCATACTACATGAAACACTGACACAGTTCTAAAGGAGGCTCCTCTTCTGGACCCACTAAGGAAAACAAAACACAGCTATTATTTTATATACCATTTCTTTTGTCTGTTATAAAAATGAATGTGGGCCATTTCAATCTCTGTAGATGTAAATTGACTTTATTGAAGTATTTGCAAAGGTAGAATATTTTGTTCCAGTCGACCTAAGAATAAAACCAAATAGCCGTAATGGGAACTCACTGAGCATGGTCAAACCAGTCAGATGTGGGTCTCCAGAGCTCACCCAACACTGGAAACAAATGCAGGCAAAAGGCAGGTTGCTTAAACATGCTAACAACACAACTGAACTGAAAAACAGACATCTGTTCGATTTAAATGACTTAAAAGTTCCCATAGTTACTTTTCAAAATGTTAAGAGGAACATAACGCCTTCCAAGTCGAGGCTTACAGAGTTACTCAGGCTCTCTGCATCAAATGCAGTCTCCACAGTGGAAGAGGTGACTTGAGAGCGCTCTCAGCTCTCAGAAAGTAGTTGGGCTTTGGCTTTCCAGCGCCAATCTTCAGCCTAGTGACCATGGAAAATTATATGTTTACTTTTCCACTAATGAAACCTAACTAAATGCAAAATTGTCCACAATTTTGTTTTGATAAAAGAGTCCCAGCTGACTTTAAACAAATCTTTTAGACAAACAAAACAATTTCTTAGAAATAAACTACTTATAGGTGGTTTTTCTGTGGAGATGTTCAAGGCCCTTCCTCTTCTCCTCTATAAACCTCAGCTCCCCCTTGCTTGTCTCGTGCTCCTTTTAGATGATTAATTCTTCATGAATAGGAACTTGTTTCTGGTCAAGGAATTCATTCGCAGAACTCCCACAAATGTGCCAAGAGATATGTTTAGAAATGTTCTTTCAATATAGTCTGAAATAAGATGAAAACCAAATGTCCACCAATCTTGGCTCAACAAATTTACATTACATTTTCATGAGGCACAGTAGAGAGCAAGTGAGTGAATTAAACTGTGGCCTCACCTGCAACGATATCTACAACATTTTAAGTGTAAGACAAACAGTATCCGTGATACACACGGAGTGACCTAACTTTTGTTTTTGTTGTTTCAGAATTATAGTTGAATACTGCAGGGACAAAATGTTCCTAATATTGCATAAACTGTTCAGGAACACATGAAATGATAAAATGTCTTTTAAGAAACAAATATAACATGGGTACTAAATTTATAAAAAAAAATTTTCCACAAGAACATTGTAAATATACTCAACATCATATGAAGAAAACAACTCTCTGCAATCAAGAGAATTTTGTATGGGGAAATATATGGATGGTTATACAATAAGAAACACGTTAATACCATCTTACCTCAGTAGATTTAAGAAGAGCATAACATTTTCCAGACAGAGAGGAAGAAAACCCTTTGACAAACTCAATAGGCATTCTGTCTAAAAATACTCAAAGCATAAATAAACAGAATGTTCTTCTATGGTTATAAGTATAAAGAAAACAACTTGGTACTGACCAGGAAGCTTCCTCCCTGACGGCGAGGTGCTAAGCAGGCTGCTTAGAGAAAAAAAAAAAAAAAAAAAAAAGCTTACCCAGCTGTAAACCCTGTGAGTTGGCTAAGCTGGAAGTTATGCCCATAGGTGCACTAATGGTATAGATGTTATGGGAGTAACCCACTACTTTGGTTGGATTTAATGCCCATTCCACAGGAAGAAATACCTGATTCTATAAAACTGGCCAAGAACCCATGCTTTCGAGCATCACATTTTGCTCAATGAACACAGCATCAGACTGGCACCTGAACTCATACCTCTATATATAGCAAGAAGGTCTCACCTTGGAGCTGGGCATAGTGGTGCATGCCTTAAATCCCAGTACTTGGGAGGTGAAGGCAGGCAGATAGCTGTTTAAGGCCAGCCTGATTGAAATAGTGAGTTCCAGGGCAGCCAGAGCTACTGTCTGAAAAAACAAAAACAAAAACAAAAAACAAAACAAAACAAGCAAAAACTCAAAAGAAGAAAAAGGAGGGAGGGAGAGAAAGAAAAACAGAGAGAGAGAAAGAGATAGAGACTACCTCACCAAATCCCAAGCAGATGCTGGCACTGTGCTTCTTCCCAGACTCTAGTAGCGAGCTAACTCAATCTTCTTTATAAGTCACCTAGCGGGTTGAGTTTGGATATACAGATAACTGGCTAGGGCGACAAACAAGCTTACACACAGGCGCTTGAGGAGGGGCTTATAACTGCCAGCATTTGAACTCCCCAGGCTAATCCTTACCACCACAATATTAATAAAATTAGATTAATATGCAAGACATACATTTAGGTATGCTAAATAATGCCAGCCAAAAGATAAAATGCAAGAGAAAATTCCTTGTAGATGGAAACAAACAAACAAATACCCCAAATACACTTAAGGAACATAAAAATACATGGGGAAATGACAAAATTACTATTACTGAAAGAACACTTGACTACAAAAACATCCTTTTTTTCTTAGATGAGTTGCTCTGAGTTAATCTACAAATTTAATGCAAAATGTCAAGCAGCTTTCTGGACTTGAAATTAATGTTCAATTTCAAGTCAGTTTGTCAACTTTGGACTTTGGGAAGAATGAACTGTGATCAGGGGAGGGTGCTGCATGGTGGTGCTCCTCTGGGGAATGGACTTTCTATCTTAGAATCTTAGAGTCAGTTCCATTCTCTTCCCCTGGTTTGTTGTCAACAGTATTACTAAATCATCCAGTTTCCAAAAGAAGCTGAAAAGTCTCAATTTTAATGGGACAGCATGTAATCTAAATATGTTTATGACTGATTTAAACTTAAAATTGGGGCTGAGGACTGGATCAGTGTTAGAGTCCTTGCTCTGCATGTATGAGGACATGGGTTCAGATCCCCAGCATGCATTTGCAACCTCAGCACTGTGAGGCAGAGACTGGGGCGGGGTGGGGGTGTCACTGGCCAGCCAATAGCTGAACAGTAAGCTCCAAGTACATTGAAGAAACCTTGTCTTTAAAAAAAAACAGGGCATATAGTAGGGAGAGGAAACTTGTAGAGTCCACCTCCACTAGAAGGACAGGGCATCAAATGGAAGGATGGGTGTCTTAGTCAGGGTTCTCTAGAGTCACAGAATTTATGGTAGTCTCTATGTAGTAAAGGGATTTATTGATGACTTACAGCTTGTAGTCCAACTCCCAACAATTAACTCCCAACAACAGTCGCGGCAGCAGCTGTGAATGGAAGTCCAAGGATCCAGCAATTGCTCAGTCCCACAAGGCAAGCAGGGGAAGCAGAGAGCCTTCCTTCTTCCAATGTCCTTATATAGGTCTCCAGCAAAAAGTATGGCCCAGGTTAAAGGTGTGTGCCACCACACCTTTAACCCCAGATGACCTTGTTTGAACTTGTAGATCTTCTAGTCTTAATTTTTTAGGATTCATAGCCACTATGCCACCAAATCCTTAATCTCAGATGATCTTGAACTTATAGAGCTTTCTATGTTAATCCTATGGGATTCATAGCCACTATTCCTCAAGGTCTCCATGCCAAGATTCAGGTCAGAAACTTGTATCTCTCAGCCTCTAGATTAGGGCCACAGATGAGCCTTCTAATTCTGGATTGTAGTTCATTTCAGACATAGTCAAGTTGACAACCAGGAATAGCCACTACAATGGGATTGCCATCTCACAGTCAAAAATGCTGATCCAGAACTTTTCCTGTATAAAAGAACTGCAGGGATGGAAATGGAGAAGAGCTTGAGGGAAAGGAACTCCAGTGACAGGCCCAAAGTGGGATCCAGCTCAAGAGTATGCTTCAAGGCCAGACATTATTACTGATGTTATGGTGTGCTTACAGACAAGAGCCTAGCATGGCTGTCCTCCAAGAGACCCAACAAACAGATGACTGAGACAGATGCAGATACTTACACCCACCCAATGGACAGAAGCCAGGGACCCCTGTGGCTGGAAGAAGCTGAGGAAGAGGGCGACCCCATACGAAGACCAGTGGTCTCAACTAACCTGGATCCCCAAGATCTCTCAGACACTGAGCCAGCCAGTCAGCATATACCAGCTGATATGAGGTACCTGACACAGTGGAGGACTGCTGGATTTGGACTCAGTCAGACCCTCAAGAGACTGGAAGGCTCCAAGAAGTGGGGAGGGTCTGGTGAGGTTGGGGTAGAGGGTGGGGACGTCCTCCTGGAGATGGCGGTGGGAGGAGGTATGGGATGAGGAACAGTCAGAGGGCAGACCACTGGGAGGAGGGATTAAAGAATAATAATAGTAATAGTAATAATAATAATAATAATAATAATAATAATAATAATAAACAAACAAACAAAAACAGGGCACATAAGGAGGGACAGAGAAAGATACTTGGTATTAACTTCTCTTCTGTACACACACACACACACATACATACACACACCCCACATGGTTGGATAAATTAAATTCATTTTTGTAGATCACATCTATTCTACATGTTGCCAAGGTTTGACATTTTTGGAAGTAAGCAAACTTCTTCTGTAAAGGGTCAAAAAGCAAATATTTTTGGCTTTATAATCTACTCATAATCTCCATTTCACATTCTTAGTTTTTCAAGTTAGGGTTTCTCTGTGTAGCCCTGGCTGTCCTGGAACTCACTCTGGAGACCAGGCTGGCCTCGAACTCAGAAATCCACCTGCCTCTGCCTCCCAAGTGCTGGGATCAAAGGTGTGCGCCACCACCACCCGGCCTCACATTCTTACTTATAACTCAAGAATACAAAAGACAGTAAAATAAGGTATGTATGTAACTTTGAATTTACCTTTCACAGAGATAGTTTACCAATCTACATTCACCCTGAAATTCAACCTCCAGTACCCCAGAAGAGTCCAGCACCCGACCTGAACCCTTGTCACATCTTCCTCATTTTCTTAGAAGACCATCTTGGGTAAGCATATTATGCAGAATCCACTAAGAGGGTCAGCTCCTCCTGGCACAGAAACGTGTAGGAAGCTGCCCTCTGAATCAAGCACCCGATCGCTGTGACACAAGGCTCTACCATTTGTTATACTCCTACAGCCTCAGCTCACGCCAGACACCTGGCTCAGCCACAGCTCCCACCACTGTGCTAAGCAGCAGCCATGCCTCTGCTGGGGCTGCCAGCTGTATTTATTTCCTAGTTTCCTGAAGGCATATATGATACACTTAAGGGTAGCGGCATTCACCAGAGGCAGACCAAGAACTTACATGCTGCCAGTGACGTAAAAAACATCAGCGGGAAATTCATATATACTTCACTTAGCAAGACTCCTTGGTCCCTGTCCAACCTCAGAAAGTCATGTCAGTGATGTGATCTGACCTGGGACAATGATGAGACTTGTCAGGATAATGTGTAACTATTTTCCTTTTAGAATCTCTTAAAATTGGAACAGATACCATATGAGAGATAGACAAGATAACATATGAGGAAGGCTGGGTAGGTGGATATCAGCTCCTTGGTACCTTAAGGCTTCAGGACCTGCTCAAGATACCAAGATTCCCAAGGGCTGCAGGACTTTCTCAGTTGAGCTAGGTCCTAGATCCCTTGTAACGTGATCCCAGGCCAATGCAAGTTGTACCTCCTACACCTTCAGCTCGACAAGAAAAGCAGCCTAACACTATCAAATTACCCAGAGTGTTCCTGAACCACCAATGGCCTAGTCTCCAGTTCTCCACAACAGTGAAACCTACAGTATTCTTGACAGTTTAATAGTCTATTCATATGTTCTCACAGAGTTCTGGTTTTTAAACAGCCATCATCAAGATCAGGTATGAAATCTATAATGGACTTTACTGAATTTACAG
>JADRCD010225575.1:0-19917 GCA_019843815.1 Montemys delectorum | reverse complement strand
TTTTTTTTTGGAAATGTCTTTCAAGCTGCTCTGAAGTACTGACATATCCTATAAGAAGAAGTAAAACATTTTGTAAATACCTTTTTGTTAGAATTTATTTGAAATACTATTTGGAGAGGAATAGCCAAACCTCTCCTGAGTTGACTACATTCTGTTCGTGCCCTGGATCCTGAGAGAAGGAAATCCAGAGCTCTAAGCCATTGTGGTACATGGGTGGAAAAACCACTATCCCATTTTGTTTGACTATGCTGTGTACATAGAATATGTAAAGGACAAAAGGGACCTAATTTACAGCATCTAGTCACTCTAGATATTAAACAGGGTGCCAGTGTATGACAAGGTAGAATTAGTAGAACAATACATTTTTTTTTTTACTTTTTGTGTTAAAGAATTTTTAATTACTCTTGATACATGTGTGCTGTTTACTGGACTGCTGTATACAGAGTGGACAACAGTCACAGTCCTTACTTGAAACATCTAGTCTATTGAGATGTTTAGAAGTGTTTAGAAGTGTAGAGGTAGTGAAACAACACTAAATATCTTTTTGCAAAAACTCATGAGCTGCTCTCTTTTGGGAGTGGAGTGATGAACCCCTCTGACCAGTACTGTTTGTACTTGCTCAGTCATTTGGAAGAGGTGCTGTGAGGTAGTGAAAACAGTCATGAAGTAACGTGTATATATGGGACCGTTTCAGATGCCATTTCTATATACTTGCATTTTGTTTTGTTATATGTATACTGTATATAATGAACAAATATGTCTAAAATTTTCAGTATCTAGACTTTTGATGTTAAAGAGGTTGACAATATATGACAAAGTAGTAAAATTAGCACATAGTGTACAGGGTTAAAATTCATAGAAAAGATTGTTTTGTAAATGACTTGGAGATAAAAATATGTTCAGGTTTCTGTTTAATTAGAAAAAAATCTCTTATTTCCTCTAATCCGTCAGAATGACTGGGCCCCTTGCAAAGTTGAAAAACACACTATTCTCTTCAGAGGTCAGCAGCAAATTCCTTGCCAATACTTTCCTTATTAGTCTCTCACAGTGTATCTTTCTCTTTTATTTCCTTTACCATTTCTGGGGTTTGTTTTCAATTTTTTTCTCAGAATAAATTTTTGTTTTTAAGGTCTGGGGCAACTTCCAAAGTGTAATTGTTGCTAATTTTTTTTATTATATTATTGTTATTTACTCTTTGCAGCACACATTTCCTTTGAATAAATACATTTCATGTGTCACAACATTCTTTATCATAGTTACCTTCAACTAGACTAACACTTCTGACCTTTTTGATCTCTCTACCCATCTCTCCCCAAGAAAGGAGAAAGGGGCTTAGCTGATACCAGAATTCAGAAACAAAAGCTGAACCCAACACGCTACTGGCTTGCTAGTGAAGAAGAGTCAGTCTCATCTAGTCCATTGGCTAACTTTTTGAGAAGTAGCCTCACTGGGCATATGGTCTTTCCTCAGACATATGTATCTTGCATCTGGTAGGGAAAGCTTTATGGGAGAGCAGATAATGCACTTTCCTCAGCCCAGTGTTTTTAGTCATAAAACTTTTGGGACAGAATATGAACAAACTATATTGTATGAAAAATTTCAAAAATAAAGTTTAAAAAAGTTTGGATGGGCAAAAATTAAGAGCACATTAGATAGATATTGATTCCATGAACTTTCCTCATGATTTAAAGAATGATTTTCTAAAGTTGAGATAAACTTTTAGAACACCATCTACACACAGCCCATTAATTAGAGTCTAGATGGATTCCATAGTTTATCCCAGTTATATGACAAACCATCCCCCATGCCTTATGAAGTTAATACATTGGCCCATGGTCTTTATGTAACTGCCATAAATCACCATTTTGATAAATGTCACTATTATGTTGTATTTATGATATCTGAGCTAAGGACTCTTAAAAGTCAAGATATCTTTATAATAATGCACTTCATGTATGTGTGTGTGTGTGTGTGTGTGTGTGTGTCCATGTGTGTGTATGTGTTTGTGATTTGTCAACATAATGTGTGAGCAACATACATAATAAATACAATGTGTTTATTTGCTATAATAGACTCACTTACATAGCAAGGGAAGTATATAAGACCATTTCTAAATTATGATACAAAGCAGACTTGTTCTTTACAATTTTTTAAATAACCTGAGCTGTCATGGAGAGAAAATCTCAATCTGGCTGATGTCGCCTTCTCTTCTCTTGATGTGAGTGTCAGCACGAAGAAATCTTTTACCGATGATGCTACTGGTGATGAAACGCTTTCAGTTATAAGTGACAAATGCTGAAGAAGACAGAAGAGTCAAAGTGCCAATTTGCATCTGCAGTCCACATGAAGCAAAGCCACCAATTGCCCACTTCTAGTTTCGTTCTGAGAGGCAGGAAATAAATGTGTATTTATGAAGGCCCTTCTAGGCAAATGCTTTCCTAACATGCCACCAGGTTAGGATGGATGTATAATGATGGATAAGACATTGTTCTTATGCTGAAATCCCCCTGAGTGTGAAGTCATCAATTTAGCCTAAAAGCATTGTGCTAAAAGAAAAGATAAGGATAAAAATAGTAAATGGGGCCACTAGCTTAGCTGTATGGTTTTGGGAAAAGTTAAATCCAAGAGAAAACCTGAAAATAAGGAGTTAAGTACATGGATAAAGGAGCTGGCAGGGTGAGTGGGAAACAGGGAAAGAAAAAAATCAAATGAGGGGCAGAGATAAATCACCAGATATGAGTCAAGTCAAACCTGACCCAGTCTTTGCCACCAAATCTGTGGCTATGTTTCCTGTTCATCTTATGCTAAATGGCTCATTCAGTGCTCACCATACATTATGACAAAGAGTTATAATCGAACATTATCTCTTACTGGTCTCATTTTGTCAAGAAATATCTCCTTAGGCACACTGAAACTTTTTGCTATGATTTAATATAAAAATCTTTAAAATCTCCTTAAGAGCTACATAGGATTATCTAGGAAATAAACTCTGTCTCAGATGCTTAACAATAGATATTCTAGTGAATCAAAAAACTGAAAATAGAAACCAAGTTGTGTATGTCTCTGAAGGTCTCCATCTTATGGTGAGCAGATGGTTTGGTTCTTTTATGGCCTTTAGTGATGATGGCTGAGTGGATTACCAGACTCATGGCTTTTACCGGGGCCATAGAGTTGTGCCAGAAAGAAGAGTATGTGGAGACTCTCTCAGAATGCCCTGATGAGATCTGTGAACCACCACAGACAGGTGAGCTTAGAATGATCTTGGCTTGGGAACGTTTCCTCACGAGCACACAGGTCACCATTTCATTGATACCAAGCATTAAAAACCTCACTTAAGATTGCAAAGTCAATCACCAATAGGAGGAGAGGCCCTTGGCCCTGTGAAGGTTCTGTGCCCCAGTGTAGGGGAATGCCAGGGGCAATAAGTGGGAGAGGGTGGGTTGGCAAGCATGGGGAAGGGGGAGGCAACAGGGGTTTGTTGTTGTTGGTTTTGTTTGTTTGTTTGTTTGTTTGTTTGGAGGGGAAACCGGGAAAGGAGAAATCATATGACATGTAAATAAAGAAAATATCTAATAAAAATAAATAAATAAAAATTATATGAAATGATAAAAAAAGAAAAATTTTCTAAGTAAAAAAAAAGATTAAATTAACATAAACCATGCTGTTGCTAACTGATTTTCTCAATTATGTAAAACATGATTTTCAAATTAAATTTTTTTCTCTTATTAAGAAAAAAAAAACCTCCCTCAAAATGGAGTTGCTTGACATAATCACCATTTTAGTTCATTGTAAGCAAGTCAGCTCTTGATTCTTGTCTGGTTTATTTTGGTAAGATTGGAACTGGTCCCATTTTTTCAAATTAACAAATTATTAAAATTTTATATATTTGCATTATTTCCCCCTTCTCCTATTTCCAAATCCCTTCTATATCCCACCTTTCAACACGCACACACCCATGCAAACGTGTGGGCACACGCACACACACACACACACACAAACACACACCATGGACCTGTTTCATGTTGCTTGTATGTATATGCTTTTAAGACTGAGCATTTTGTATTGAATAAACAATTAGCAAACTTATCTCTGGAGGAGACTACCTCTCTCCTTCTACCAGCAGTCATTAATTGCCTATAGCTCCTCATCTGCACCTGAGAATTCCTTCATCTACACTGGTATGTCAGCTGATGGTTTGATTATTTAGACTTTGTTAAGACAGCCACCTTGTTGAGATTTCCTGGATGTGGATTCCCCATGATATATAGAAAACACACCCTGGTATCAGACTTCCCATGGCTCTTCTTATGGTCCTCTGACTCTTTCAGTCTTTCCATTTCTTCTTCCACGATGCTCCTGACCCTTAGGTGTGTAAGGTATGTAGTGGATTGCATGGGTTGGGTCTGGGCACCCACAGTCAATTGTTCTCTGAACTGTGTTGATCATTTGACTCATTGTGGCTATCTGTAATGATTTCTGTCTGCTTCAAAAAGAACTTCCTTTGATGAGGAGGGAGAGATACACTTTTCTGTGGATGTAAGAGTAAGAAATTAGAATGTAGTTAGTAAATTATGCTGGTTTAGGAAAGTGTCTATACTACATTCTCCTCTAGGACCAATGATCTCATTAACTGTGGGTAGTTGGCTAGGTTTGTGGTACCAGGCATGGTTTCCTTTCTGTTGAAAGAATCGTAAGTCCAGTTAGATGACCGTTGATTACTCCCAAGATATCTAGGGATACTTTACCATGCTGGTTATTGTTGTGGCTCATAGGCATCACTACTGGCTAACACTTCTAACTGCCTGCCTTGCGTCACAGCTTGCACAGTGCCTTCCAACGCTAGGGAGGCTTCTCTTCTGGAAGGAGGTTTCTGGGTCAACTCAATCCATCTAACTCCTATGGCTGAAGGCTATGATGCCTTAAGCAATAGAGGCTTATCTTCAATTTCTGGGAGACAACCAAGGACAACAGCAATACGCTACATTGTTTTGTGGGTTGCTCAGACTCTCCCAACCAACAATGTGGAGTTTCTCTTGCCTGGCTTTTTGTTAGACTCTATGGCTCTTGGAGGTAATATTATTACTCCAAATGGTATAACTTCATCATGTAAATAAGGTTATATACATTATATATACATATGTAGATATATATAACACAAACACATATATACACATATATACATATATCCATATGTGTTAAAATATATTTTATATATAACACAAACCTACATGTACACACATATATGCACATTTATGGGCGTGTATGTGTGTGTGTGTGTGTGTGTGTGTGTGTGTGTAAATACAAAATAATGATTCCCTATGGCTTTTTCAAACATCCTTAGAGTTCTGTATCCCTCCCTCCACCTTCTCCTTCTACATTTTCCTACATCCTCCCTCTTCAATTGAAGCCTACTCCCTTTTCCCATTTCTCCCTTTATGCCCTCTGTATCCCGCCATTCTCTTCTCTAGAACTCTGTCCTCCCTGTTCCATGCTCCCCTTTCACATTTTTGTTTCTATGATAACTCCAGGTTAATGCTTACACATGCAGATTTGGCCCTGGGAACTACAAATAAGACTTTTTTTTTTTTTTGTGCATGGAGCATGGAGATTATAAAGAGGCCAGGTAAGGTGTCTTTCTCATGGTCTCTCATTCACCAAGCTGATCTGTATACGTCTCCATTTCCAAAAGCAACAAGTGAGCAACTTTCAAACTATGTGTACTTTCCCCTCTGCTTACGTCATGTTTAATAACATCCCATTGATCAAATCAAATCACATGGCCAACATCAATATTTTATTCAAGGAAGTACAGAAACTCAGAATGAAGATACTCTGTTGGTAAAGTGATTAGCAAGCAAGTGTGAGGCCTGAGTTAGGCTCCCCAACCCCTCTGTAATCCCAGCGCTGAGGAGACAGGAATAGGAGGATTCCGGGGTTTACTTGTTGCTAGTCTAGCTGAATCAGTAAGCTCTAGGTTCAGGAATAAACCCTGTCTTCCCCACTAAAATAAGGTGGAAAGCTATCAAGGAAGACACTTGATGTCAAACTCTAGCCTCCATCTGGACACACATGCATGTGTACTTGCACACACATATGCACACACACAGAAATATATGTGCATACATACTCACACATACAAAATAAAACATATCAGCATATTCCTTTTTGTGAGATGAGAGATCTCTCTCACATACACACACAAATACACACACACACACACACACAGAGAGAGAGAGAGAGAGAGAGAGAGAGAGAGAGAGAGAGAGAGAGAGAGAAAACAGATGAGAACAGATGCTGGGAAATAAACTTAGAGCATATGTTAAGCAAGCATTTTACCACTGATCTATAACCCTGCTCCTATGACTCCTCTTAATAGAAAAAATAATAAAAGCATTACAAAAAAAAAAATCCCTGCATAATTTGAGGACATTTTTGGCAATCAGTCAAGCACAGATGCATATTGAAGTTCTGTGGGGATTATGACTAATGCTTAGGCAACACACTAACATAATTACATCAATTTCAGGAAGTGCTGCTTTTTATCAGTATGTATATATGAATGCATTGCATGCATGTATGATGCATGTTAATGTCCCAGAAGTATTCTTCTTAAAACTTTATTAATTTATTTATTCGCATACCAGATGATGTTCCCACCCCCAGTGCCTCCCTCAGAAAGTCTCTCCCTCCATGCCCCCACTCCTTTTGGGGGTGGGGGACTGGATATCAAGTCTCTGCTAGATTAGGCATGTCTTCTCCTACTGAGGCCAGCCAGGGCAACCATGAATACTGAGCTACCTGTCTGCTTCATATGTGCCCCAGGGCCTTGTTCAAGCCCACTATGTTCTTTGGTTGGTGACTCAGCTTCTGAGAGCTCCAAGGGATCTAGGTTATTTGAATTCGTTGGTCTTCCTGTGGAGTTCCTATCCCCTTAGGGGCCTTTAATCCTTCCCCCAACTCTTTCATAAGTGTCCTGGGCCTCTGTCCCATATCTGGCTGTGGGTATCTAATCTGTTTCAGTCAGCTGCTGGGTAGAGTCTCTCAGAGGACAGTTATGCTAGGCTCTTGTCTGCAAGCGTAACAGAGTATCATTAATCATGTCAGAGACTGGTGCTTGCCTATGGGATGGGTTTTGAGCTGGGCCAGCTATTGGTTGGCCTTTCCTTCGGACTCTGCTCCGTCCCTGCGTTTCTTTTAGACAGGACAAATTTTGGGTCAAATTTGTCCCCCCTAGTCAACTTGAATAGTCCAGATGGATTGTTCTTCAGAGTGCAAATATTATGTGCCTTGGCATTAGTTGAAGGATTTACTTAAGTAGATTTCTAGACACCACACAGAGATTCTGATGGGACTGGCCTGGGATGAAGCTGGAGAATGCCCATTTCTGATTAAGTTCTTGGAGGGTGCTTCTCATATGATTGGTTGTCAATACTACCACAATTAAGTATAGTTAATAACCAGCTTGGGCTCATTTCTCTGTAGAAGAGCCATAGTCACTGTTACCTCAAACTGAGTGTTCTTTCTCAAACATGGTCTCTCAGGCATCCCGATACAGCTAGGCAGTAGGTAGCCGTCATCACTGGAGATCCTGCACTGGGACACAAGGCTCTTCTATCTGCTCACTTCTGCGAAATTTCCTCTCAGCTAAGCACCTACATCTTTTTTCCTTCAGCTTCCTATCCAAGGAACAGAATGAATGAGGATTTGGACGAGCTACCAGAAAGAAAGCTGAAGCCTTCAGTACCCAACCACAGAAGTCAACTGTGACAGCAAGCTTGCTCTTCAGCTAACAGTATCCATCAGAGCACACAAAAGATCGAAGATGAATCCCTCGGAAGTCTGCTTCTGACCTCTGCTCATCGGGATGTAGGAAGAATAGAGACAAATCGCTCACTTGCTCTTTGGTAAGAGCAAATGCTTTTCAAATACAGTATTTGCAGCAGATGCTTGCTCAGAAGAAAGTGAGCATTCTGCTATATCCTGATAATTGCAATTGAGAGGGGTTCTTATCAGCACTGGCCAAAAAAATTATTGTCTATTCTTTACTGTAATCAGTGGTCTATTTATAAAATACATCCTCTGTCTGGGCACTTCTACCTTCTAGGTAACAGGATGCCATAGCTGACTAGACAATTAGTTCATTCTCTTTCGGAGTTCCCAGAGAAGAGAAGGATGATTTGTATTATACTTGTGCCACTGCCTAACACCACCTTCATGCCAGCAGTCACATCACCAGCTCTGCAGAGCACAATGCTCTATCTAACCTTAGATTCCCCACCCAACATACAGATGGACCTCCTGTCAGTGTTCTTCAGGAAGTCCTGCTTTTCCTCTTTACATGTTCCTGAATCTCCAGTGCTTACCTGTACTTGGCCAGTTAGCAGACATTTTTCTCCCTGTTTGAGGGTAAGGTCTGGGTTAGTGTGGTTATATAAGGTTTACCACATAGACCTTTTGTTCATATGCACAAAGGAATGTCTCAGGGCTCCTTGGGACATAAACCAAGAAGTAGCTATAGCCTCATAATATGGTAGATGGTTCTACTTTTAGCTTTTGGAGAATTCTCCCTCACTGATTTCCATAGTGGCTATATCAATTTTCAGTATTATTATTATTATTATTATTATTATTATTATTATTATTTATACTTATTCACCTTACATTCTACTCACTGCTCCCTCCTACAACCCTTCGCCCTTCACCCCTTCACCCCTTCACCCCTTCACCCCTTCTCCTTCTTCTTCTCTGAATGGGTGATGCCCCCCTGGGTATCTCCCCACCCTTGCACATGAAGTCTCTATGAGGCTAGGCACATCCTCCCCCACTGAGGCCAGGCAATGATTACATCATTTTCAATTCTAGTGAAGAGGGATGGTATGTTTGCGTGTGTGTGTGTGTGTGTGTGTGTGTGTGTGTGTGTGTGTATACGTGTGCGTGTACGCGTGCAGTGTGTGAACGTTTGAGGACAAATGACCAAAGTCTGTACTTTCCTTTTAGCCTGATAATCCAGGGGTGTGAACTCAGGTGATTAGGCTTGGTGGCCAGTGCCTTTGCCTTGTGGGCCATCCTTATTTTATCCTTGCTTTAACAAGCAAGCAGCACAGATTCTTCTTCCTCCTGCTAAATTAAAGGCGTGTACCCATGACACATATCTAGCTGGTTAACAGTTGGTTAATCTCATCCATCTCCATAAGAGACAGTAGGAGTGTCCTTCTAGATACAATGTATCCCTGCTCTACAGACACAGAAAAGACACTGCCGTCATAATTATTCTCAAGAGTGAAAACACAGCATGAATGCTTGTGTTTAGATGGTTGACAAGACAAATGGGTAGTGTTTCTGTGCTGGAAACAAGGAATGTAGCCCAGCTGTGGAATAAAGTCCATCAAAGATGGCTAAGTCCACATCTGGAGACTTACTTTAGGTAGCAGCAAGTGGTAGGAGAATCCCACTTCTGAAAATAGCCTATGAGAAGCTTGTTTGCTTTCTGCACCCCAGTCACTTGCAGTGATATGCCAGCTGCAGCTTGATGGACAGTTTTTCTGAGCTCTTCTCTGGCCTCAAAGCATCCTGGGAAGCTCTCTGTCTTCTCCAAGCTCTTTGCTGTGTCCTACCTCTGCAGCCCTGGGAGCCACTCAGCCTTTCAGAGAAGGTGTGACTCTCGAGCTTTGTTGGGAACACGCTGATAACGGAATCATAGGGTCTTGCTTTTTGGACAGGTAATTCCCCCCTTAAAACTGGTTGATAATTGAAGTAAGGAGAAGGCAATGCTCTTGAGTAAGTCCCCGGGATCATAAAATCTCTTATTCCCACAATAGTACTCAAAGAGATCATCCATGACCCCAGAAGGTAGTTACTCAGGGTTTTCAAGGTAGAAATTGCAATTGTAGTTCCTGGCTTTTTGTACATAACATCAAGCTGTGGACTCTGAGTTTACATTACAAACGTTGTTTTCAAAGTCTAGACAATCATACTGAACAAATGCAATAGATTAAACAGTTTAAGAAAATATGCTAAAATATTACTCTATCATCAAAATTGGTTATCAAGTATCCATTTTAAAATATTTTTATTTTGAAAAATCAAATATTCAAATAACAATATAAAAGTTTGCACATATCATTTCCAAGGTTCACATGTTGTCACATTGGCTTGCTTTCCTTGTCTAAAATACAGATTTGGCCTTCTTTATTTCTCTCTCTTTCTTTTATCTCTCTCCCTCCCATGCTCCTGTGTCTGTGGTTTGGTTCTCTGTATTGCTGAATTCTGCATAGGCATATTTAACAACCCAGGGATTTAAATATTTGGACAAAAAGAACTGCATCTGTATTAAACAGTTACAGACTTTGTGTCATTAGTCCCCAACTAATCCAGTATAACAATGACGTACAATATATTGATTATAAATACTCAGAGATAACTTAAAGCACATGAAAGATGTGATGGATTATATGAAAAGTAATTCCCTGTCATGTAAGGGACAGGATGCTGCTGACAATGTTTTCCCTATGTGTTTCTGAACACATTCACACAGACAGCTATACATTCCCCTTAACTGTAGCTCAGTAATCAAGCCCAAGACACTTGATAGTAACACAATGTTGTTATTTAGAATATGTGCTCAAAGTTTGCTGATTATCTCAGTGTCTTTAACAGAATTTTGTTCAGCTTTACTTAACATGGAAAAGTATATATTTTGCTCTTCTGTGCCACTTGTATTTTTGACAAGCACAGGAAAATTGTTTCTAATCTGATGACATCAAAGAGAGGACCTTACGAATAAGCAGACTTCAAGTCTATAGGCACAATTAGTTTCTTTAGATTGTTACAGCTAGTGGCTTACATTTAGTAAAATATCCTTTTGTCTTCACTGGACTCTGGTATACAGCTCAATAGGAATAAATGGACTTAGGGCTTTTAGACACTCTGTTGTAATTGGGGTCAAGTCTTTAATGCAGTTAGCAATCCGTGGTCTATCACAGGACTCAGACCTCAACGCTTAGGCAGGCGATCACCTCAATGCACAACTACTAAGAGGAGACACACCAGGAAATAAAACGTAGGGTAAGGGTACAATACAAAGTTAAAATTGTATCAGGAAATCGATTTTTATGATTCAAATATTTTCTTAAAACATGGTTATACCCTTAGAGAATAAAATTGCTGATTCTATAGAGTAACCTAATTTTTATGAGATTTCCCCTTAGAGCTAAAATCCCAGTTATAATGTAGAAAAGGATATTACTTATTAAAAATGTTCCAATATCAAAAGCACAGAGGTGAGCTCTGTGTCTAGGCAGCACATCTGTATCTACATCTATACCTTCATCTCCCTGCACCTTGCCATTGAGTGTGCTCCTATCAGACCTGAGTGCTGTTGCTGTCATGCCATTGGAGCATGAAAGACTCCGATTTTGAAACAAAATGAAAGACAATCAAGAAACCAAGAGGGTCAGCAGCAGAGAGCTGTGAAAGGTGCTTAGCCTCGGAACTCCTACAGGTTAACAGACCGGGAACCAGGAACTGCTCATGTTAAGGACAACACGTAAGTTATCTTTCTATTCTTATGGTATCACTCATCCTTTAATATGACATGTTATTCTATGAGCCTTGAGACAGAGTCATCTTATTCGTATTTAATGTAATTAGCACTGGGAACCCACTCCTCTCATGACAATACTGAACGCTAAAAGGTTCCCCATGCTGTTTTCCCATGTAGTTCAAGCACTGGTGCTATTGTGGTGTTTTAAACATTTCTAGGTTCTTTAGTTCATTGCTGTATCTTAATCATGCTAATAAGTGGGTTATAGTTCTGTTTCATTTCAGAAAGGTGCTGCCTGGTTGTGAAGGTACACTGATTTCTTAGAATACCATGTTGGTCCAGCTGCTGGTACTAATTTCAGGAACTGAGTGATCAAAGTGCCTGTCAGATTAAGAGGAATGGAATCCCTCTCAATAATTTGTGCAGAATGCCAGATCAAAAGAACGATGGACATTACAGCTCACAGCTATCTCCCAGAGAGTATTATTATTCATTTGGTACCTAGACTTCAAGAAGATGCCTCACACGGCACCTGCTTGTAGAATGTGTAATTTAACAAGAGACAGTGCCAGGAGAAAGAAATTAGAGTTGTACTGTAGCCCCAGGTAATCTTATTAATCTTTTTGACCTTTTCTTTTGCTGTTGAACTGGTTATTTCTAGTAGAAAGATAGCATTATAATTCTTTATTGAAATAGGAAGTAGGAGAAACACCAACAGCAGTGGGGTGGTTTTTAACGTGTGACACTAATGGACAGTGTACCCGTGTAGGTGACACTGTGGTCACTCAAGTAGATAATTCATGTGTTTACTCCACTCCTGCCTTTCTCTTTATAACTGCAGCAGAATTCTAGAACCTGACAGAAGACTCTTATTCAGGAGATTTAGTGGCTTTGAGGAAAAAAAAATACAAGTCAGTATTCTTTACAAGTCAGTATCAGTAAAGTATTCTTTGTTTGAAAGGAAGCACTTATAATCATTAATTTCCTTGAGAAGTCACAGAACGGGTGTGATGTTCCTGGAGAGCTTCAGATGCATTACAGAGGGGCTAGAGGGGCAACGACTGCTTTAATAAGGGTTCGTAAGTCTCCGTTAGTTTGAAGATCTCTTTGGTAATATTTTTAAGTGTGTCCTTTTGCTTTTCTCTTTCTCTTCTCTCCTCCCCATCTGCTATATGATGTCACACTGGGCACTACCAGCGAGAATGCACTTGAGTGCACACATGGTTACAGAGATGGGGCTGAAGGGCACTGCATGGTATCTGCTGTGCCTGGAGCCCACTGGAGAACGACAGGGGTGAATGAGGTTAGGAGCCTATCTAACCACATGTTGCTCCACGGGAGAGGGACTGGCTATGTAGAGTTTGTGGTAGGTTTTCCCCACTCCCAAATAAAAGTTACTTGGACATAGCTGCATCCATTGGTTTATAATATGCTGTATATTGATTTAATTATATATTTAATTAATAGTAATGAAATATAATATAAACGGTCTGTGGCTGTTTGGAGTTCAGTGGGAAATCTGAGCAGGGTGACAAGCAGTATATGGTCCTAAGTGACTAAAATACCTTGTTTTAGTTTTTTTTTTTAACTCATTTTTCCATTGGTATATGACCTTTTAAAATGACGCCTAAACGGCAAACAGATATTAAGTAAACAATGCACTGGCATGATTTATAATTATGACACTGTACAGTAGATAGATCATGGCATCCTTCTTGTGGTAGGTACAGTAAACAAGCGATCTGCCTTCTAATACGCTTTTAAGTGCCTGGTATTTTATGGTTGACTTGAGCTCAGTGCTGTATGGCAGGTCTCAAAACCTTATCCCATCTTGCTTGACTGGAGCTGCTTGCCCATGGATCGACAGCTCTCACATGGTCTCCCTCTTTCCCACCCTCATCCCTCAGATCTTACAACAAGCATTCTATTTTTTGATTCAATGAGTCTGGCTGCTTTGCATACTTCATGTAAGGGGCATCATGAAGCACAGGTGATGTTCTGTGACTGGCACATTTCACTCAGGATGTCTTCAAGAGTCATGTATATCTTTTTCTGATGGGGGGGGTTCATTTTTCATGGCTGAATAGTATTCCACCATTCTGTCATACCACATTTTCTCTATCCATTCACCCACTGATGGAGAGTTCAGGTCATTTTCACACCTTAGTTATTGTGAATAGTGCCTCAGTAAATGAAAACAGCAATGTGATATCACTTCATACCTGTCAAGATGGCTATTATTAAAAAATAAAAGTCAGCAAGGGTTGCAAAAGATATGGAAGAATTAATGTGCTTGCCTTCTATTTCTGGCCATGCAAAATGGTATAACTGCCACAGAAAAAAGTACGGAAATCCTTCAAAATATATATATATAAAAAAATAGAACTACCATATGTGATAGGGTAGCCTTTCTCCCAAATGTTTATTCAAAACAATTGAAATCATTGCTGTTGCCCTTGACCATTCTTGAACAGTAAGCTCCTGTCCCAGCTTCCTCTAGAGTCCTAGAATTATAGATACATGCCACTACGATGGCCCTAACTTTGAAACATTTAAGTTCATCCCTCAGTTGCATCATTCCTTGTTGAAGAGGGTTGTGGTCACTGTGTTTGGTAGTTTTCTGGGTGTGTCATATCTTGAGTGATGTGGTTCTTCTCACCCCCACCCCCATCCACCCCAGCTATTTGGAACGTCGAAGAAGATGAGTTTCTGGATAGATGAATACAACTTTTTCCCTAGGGGAACTGCTACAGTATTTTGGCTAAATATACTATTGTTTAATGTTACAATTATCTCAAATCAAATTGTATATCCTTAAATGCTATGTCAAAAATGTATCAAACCTTGAATGGACTTTAAAATTAATAATCCCCTTTGTCATGGATAGATAGATTGCTGTCTCTAGTTGCTCATATTTACTCATATTTTCTCCATACTACCCAGAAAGACTTTCTGAAAATTCTTTTCTGCAATCATGTGGAAAGAAGGAAGGTCTATACTGTGCAGTTTACCCTTTGTCAGTAGAATGGTTGTCCAACCATTTTATGTCATTTAAAATGATGTGCGTAGCAACATCATAATAGAATCTCATTGATGATTTGAATCAAAGAAAGCAAAAAGTAAAAATTTTAAATGATATAGTATTGTTTCAGGCTGTCTCCAGGAAGTTGGGGATACTGTACCTGAGAGGATTGGAGAGCCACAGAAAGCACTTATACATTTTAAAAACCCTGTGATTGAGAACATATCTATTGGTAAAGTATTTTCTATGGAAGTATGAGGACTTGACTTCTGTCCTCAACGTCCATGTAAAATGCCAAGTATGACAGTAATCATTTGTAACATCACTGGAGACAGGAGGATCCTGGGGCTCACCTGCTAACCATCCCTAACTAACCAATAAACTCCAGGTTCAGGGGGAGATCTGGTTTTGAAAAATAATGTGGAGAGCAATTGAGAAAGACACCTGAATTCAGGTTCTGACCTAACTATACATGTACATACATGTATACATGTACCTGTACATACATGTGAACTTGTGAGAATACATGCACATAAAGAACTTTTTGAAAATATTAAAGGCTGAGTTTTCTTGGTGATATATATTGTGTAATACGTACAGATTCTAGTCTGATAGGTATAGAGCATTTAATATTTTATGTGTATCACTATTAGCATTATAGCATAATGCTAATATATAGCTAATATATAACATATACTATTATAATGTAAAGTGCAACATTCAGCAGCTCTAGCATTTGTTATGTAAATGGACAGGTAAGTTCTGTATGTTTATAGGTGCATAGAGTTTTGTGTATGTTGTGCAGTATATGGAAGGGCGATCAATGAGCTCTCAGTGTAAGACCTTGGAGTAGGGAGTTACCAGTCAAGGTTGTTTCCCCATGCAACTGAACTTGCTTGACCTCACTGTATTTCATATGTACCTCATGAAAGCTGATTTTCTGAAACACAAAATTGGAGACAGATTTATTTCCATTTTTGCTTTTTATTTTTTTTTCCTTTTCCTTATCTCTTCAAAGTTCATTTATGCAAATCATTTCCAACATTTTCAAGTGGTTTCTCCTTCAAAGCTGGATTTGGGGTATTCTGATGAATGCTCCTGGTTCACAGGGAAAGTATCTGGAACCCTCCCAAATATAATGTCCTTTAAGACCCCCCTGCCTTTTCATCTGAGCATTTCCAGTCACTCTGTCTTTAGTGGCAGGGAAGGCAGGAAGCCAATAAGTGAAAGAAAAGCAATAGCTAGCCAGTCCCACCCTGCTGCCTAGGGCAGAGTAAACAGAACACATGCTGAATGCTGATGTCCTTGTTTCTGACATTGTACTTCAGCTTTGCCTTCTTTGTTGTGTTCCTTGTCCACTCCCACACTGTAAGGCTAACTCCTCACTGATTATCTTTATATTCTTGATGAGAGAATGTGCACATTCAGAGACAAATGAATATTTGTTGACTTTGAAGCCCAATCCGGCTCCCATGGTAAACTGTCATGCAGCTTTGAAATGACTCCAAACGTTCACAGAGTGTGTCATTTGCTATGTCTGTTTTGAAGAGCATGACTTAATTCCTTTGATGGGCTAGAATCTCATCAGACTCAGTAGGTATGATTTGGGAATGAATTGTTCCCTGGACCCTCTGGATTGTTACAGCAAGCCTTATCAGACACACAATAAGGGAGCTATTGACTTTAGCTACTAGATTTGGAAAATATACATGAGTTTGAGTTTGACTGACACTTTGAGAACTTAGATTGTGGCAGATGCTCCTTACAAGACCAGAAGCCTATGGTGTAATGTACTGAACTATGCTAGACACTTCTCTGAGTGCCGAGAGTTCAGTTTGAGCCAAGGCACCCTGTTAACCTTTAGGCTGTGAAGTCTCACACTAGCACCACCCTCATGCTTGAAGGGACCTAGGAGTCATCACAGATGTCCCCCAAAAATCACTGTTTGGAAAGATAGACAACAAACTTTAATTAGACTTTATTTTCTAAGGACCTTCAGCCAACTAACTGGACTCTAATAAAATTTGGAGCTTCTCTCTATGAGATTAATATTGTATACTTCTTGTGAAGTTTGTTCACATTATTCTTTCTCTATTATTTATTGTGAACCCATGAACCACTTTATCTGCATGACAGTAAATGACATGATCCATGGGATCATACTTTGATCATCTTTTTTTTCTACCATGTTAGTGTTAAACGAATCAGAGAAACTTCTTGTCTTGACAGGAAACGTATACATATAGTCCATATCTCAGCTGATGGTTGAGATATATTAGGCTAAGGGAGGAGGGCTGACATCAGAGTTTACAGGATGTCAATCAACTGTATGTGAGCATATGCTTCTCACGCATCTAATCTTCATGGTAACTTCTTGCACACTTCGTCTTTGATTTGAGAATTAAAAGCATACCACGAGAAACCATGGCATGGGAGGCTTCAAGAACTTCAATACGTCAGCCACCTTTCTCAGTCCCTCTCACCCAACCCAAGAAACTCCTGTCTTACTCAGTTGGGGCCTCTGTAACTCAGTACTTAAGTCTTGATGATGTCTTACCAACCCCAGGCATTTGTTTCTCACAGTTGTAGAAGCCAAGATTGGGGTGCCAACATGCCAGGGTATTAGTGATAGTATTCTTCTCTGTTGTAGCCTGCAGATCTCTCCTTGAATCCTCACAGAGTGGGTAGAGCATGTCCCTTGCTTCAGAACACTAAAACACTCATGAGGGCTCTACCTCATGACCTAAACCCCTCCTGAGCCATGCTTGATATTATAGCGTCAGATTTTCAACTTACTAATTTGTAAAAGTGGCAAAAGCTACAAAAATTTGGTCAATAATACCTCTCCCCAGTACTAAAATCTTGCCAGATAAAAACATGAAATCATATAATATCCACCTCAGCTCTTTACAGGGAATATACAGAGAGTGCAGCACAAGTTATCACAAGGAACCCATAGGCTATGTCTAGAATTGAGGAAATCCTGTACGGTAAATCATCCTGTTTGTTCATCTCATAAATAACATAAAAATGAATAGGATCCATTGTATAATCTGAGACTTGAGAGACAAATAAACCAGGTGCAGCCTGTGGACCTTGGATCCTGACTTACGAGTCAACTGAAGAAGGAGGAAACTGAAGAACTGGAACCTGAACCTGAAGTGGTACTGGGGGCGCTGTGTGCCACTTTAGTTAATCCTAGGGGCAGCTATGTGCCATTTTAGGGTGAAGCTGTGACTTTGGCTCATTTAAAAATACTTTGGTGTCAGAAACATGTGTTTATTCAATATATACTTAGTCATTTCATATGAATAAAAATATGGGGCTTACATTAACATTCAGATTCCTTAACTTATTCTGGACAATTGTAAGTTCGCGCTTTGCTTTCTTAACAGCTATAGTGGCCAGAGTCTACTTCTCAGTTTTATTCTGGAGCCTAGTACCAAAGTTACCCATCTATGTTTAACATGAATCTATGTATAAACAAAATCAAATTTCCTTAAAAGCAAAGATCTACATCTCCTTATCCTTGAGCTCAGGTATACTCGACGCACTCCACTTCCTTCCTGAGACCTAACTGCTGTTACAGGGTCAAAATGCCTCCCACGCTCAATAGTAAGCTCCAAGTTCTTCTGCAATGTCTCCTTTTGAGGCATCTTTTTTGAAACAAAGCAAGGCCATCTCCATTCTAAAATGAGGTAAGAAGCTCTCATGTGCACAGAGCACACTGGCTAAAAGAAAACAATGTTCAAAAAATTCTGAAGGATATCCCTTAAATATGTGCACGAGGAAGGCAGGAATTTGTGTTTCACATACCTAGATGTTGTCTTCAGTTCCTAGGAAACCTCATTTCTTTCTCAACACTGCTTTGGAGGAGAGCCTGAAGCAAGACAGGAAATAAATGCTCATATCCTGGTGTCTGTTCATTATGGAAGGCCGACAGGCCAGCTCCTTTATAGAATTTAAAAGAAGGTAGGAGTTAAGGCCAAGGAGACAAAGCTTTGTAATTCTGCCATGGTTTAAGCAGAGAACAGAATAATTTCTTTCAAAGTGAAGAAAGGGAGCCTTGAGTTAATACACCAAAGCAACCTTCAGGCTCTCCTAACGTCACTGCTTGTCAGTCTATAGTGTACACACACACATTTTTAGATTGTGGCTAGAATGCATATGGTGGGCTGGTGAGAATGCTCAGCAGGGAAAAAGCACTTGCTGATAAGCATAAGGACTTGAGTCGGATTCCTAGGACCCACATGACTGAAGGAGAGAATCGACTGCAGATAGGTTGTTCTCTGACCTCCACAAATGCACCATGACCTGTAAGCACTCATGGACATGTGCATGTAACCACACACTTACTTACCACACACACATTCACACACACACACACACACACACACACACACACACTCACCTAAACACACTCACGCACACATGCACACATACATACTCACTCACATACATATTCACATAGACAGACTCACATACACACATATACACATACTCACGTACAGACACACACACATACCCAACTCATACACACTCACACATACACACACATTCACCCATGCACATACACACTCACACATACATTCATACACATATAACACAAACACACATTCACATACACATATACATACATACATGTATCCATTCATCCATCCATCCACACATACATACATATTATGACCCAGCAGGTTGAGAGGAAGCCAATCACATGGTTACTTTTAGAGGTGGAATAGAATTTCTCTTCCTGGCCTCTTTCTCTAGAGCCAGGTCTTTTATTTTTATATCATTTGTGAAAATACATCTGTTAATCCCCCTGAGTGCAAGCTGAGGATAAATTTAATGATGAGTTCACGTTAAGTGCATGGCCACCATTCAGAATCACGCAGGGAGCCTTCAGAGGGGACAGGAGGGCGGAGAACAGCCAGAGCTTGCAAAAGAACACTTATAAATGCTGGACTGTTTTTCATGTTTTCTCACCAAGGCTTTTAGGTGTTTTTAGGTGAGGGCTATTGTCTCTATATAGGAAAGACCCAGAAGTACTGGCTTAGAGCCATCCAAAGCAAAATGAGAAACTGCAGAAAACATGACCCAGTTTCTTCAAAAATAAATGCCAGGGAGAAAAGGAGGAGGGGCAGGGACTGTCTCAGATGAAGAGATCTAAGGGCTATAGGAAACAATGTAGTATGGGCATCTTGCTGGAAATCTGATTTGGTCAAATAAAACCTATAATAGTGGGTGGGTGGGGAGCACCCTCATAGAGGCAGGGGGAGGAGGGATGGTATAGAGGAAGACTTGGAAAGGGGAAAACATTTGAAATGTAAATAAAAAAATATCCAATTTAAAAAAA
>JADRCD010225573.1:0-24426 GCA_019843815.1 Montemys delectorum | reverse complement strand
TCTCTCTCTCTCTCTCTCTCTCACACATACACACACACACACACACACACACACACACACACACACACACATACACAGAAAGAGAGAGAGAGCTCAAATGTAGCTCTTGTATTGCCTAATCTAGCCTTGAGCTTTAGGGCTCACATGTTGGGAAATCCACATGAAGATCAAGCTGCACATGTGCTATATATGCGTGGGTAGTGGGTGGGCAGGGAGGCTTGGTTCAGTCCATGTATGCTCTTTGGTTTGTGGTTCAGTCTCTGGGAGCCCTCAAGGGTCCCCCCAAGTTAGTTGAATCTGTTGGTTTTTTTGTGGAGTCTCTATTCCCTCCAGGTCCCTCAATCCTTCCTCCAACTCTTGCACAAGACTTCCTGAACTCCTTCTAATGTTTGGCTGTGGGTCTCTGCATTTGTTTCGATCAGCTGCTGGATGGAGCCTTTCAGGACAGTTCTACAAAGCTTCTGTCTGCAAGCATAACAGTATCATTAATAGTATTAGGGATTGGTTCTAGCCCCTGGGGTAGATCTCAAGTTGGGCCAGCTATTGCTTGGTCATTGCCTCAGACTCTGCTTCATGTTTATTCCTGCGGATCTTGTAGTCAGGACAAAGTCTGAGTCAAAGGTTTTGTGGGTGGGTTGGTGTCCTTATCTCCCTCCTGGGTGTCCTACTTGGCTACAGGAGGTGACCACCTCAGGCTCCATATCCCCCATTGCTAGGAGCCTCAGCTAGAGTCACCCTCATAGACTCCTTGGAGCCTCCCCCAACCCAGGTTTCTGGCAAGTCCTAGAGATGCACCTCCACCTCTGTCTGCTGATTTCTACTCACTCTCCTGGTCCTCTCTCCCTGGCTTTCCCTACACTGATTTCTACCCTCCATTCTCTTGCTCATCCCCTCTCCCAAGTAGTCCCTCCCTCCTCCACCTCTTTCATTATTTCTTCCCTGGGACCCTCCTTGTGGTTTAGCTCCTTCGTCCCCTGCATTTTTAAAGAGACATTTTCTCCTACTTATTTAGATGTCACCTATGGAGCCCAGCAGCTTGAAATTTGAAGAAATATTTAGGACCTTTTTTTACTTTGTGGTTGATTGAGATCTTTCTTGAAGCTGTGGGACATAAATGCACCATGAAGTTTAAAATTTCACATTCAGTAGTGGTGTCCTGTATCCCTTTCCCAGGCTTACCATGTCATAGTCTCTAGGGCAATCCTGTTACTATATAAATGAGTAATTGCCCTAGAGTCAACCTGATGGATGGTGGGGTGAGTTCGTATGAGAGTGCAAAGAAGGCATGTTCTTCCAGTGACCTACGGGAGCAGTCTGTCCCCAGGGACAGATCCACTTTAGAGACATGTTACAGAGTGTGAGATCAGGAAAGAGAATGTGAACATTCCAAATATAAAATCCACACTGCCAGCTAGTAACAAACGAAATTCCACACCAACAGTGTTTATGTGGGAATGTGAAGAACTAGGCACAAGAATGGAATGTTTGGGGTATATCCAGGAGAAAGGGGGAGATACTTGGGAACATTTTAGAGCCCTCTCCCACAGGCTGTTTGAGAAAGGGACACTATTGTTCTGAATTATTGTCCCAAAGCCAAATCGGGCCAGCCACCTATTTAATTTTCAGTGACGTAGCAAGTGAGAAGAGTAAGGCATGGAGACTGTATAGAGAAGAAACCGAGATGTTTCCTTTCTGTCTCCTTATGGAGATCGTCTGTCAACCCCTTCTAAAGCAGCCTGTGCTTCCACAGGGGATTGTGCGTAGAGGCTGGCAGTGTGTTCAGACGGTTTTCATTGTCATAATGTGTATGAGGGTATGTTTGTATATGTGTGTCCTAGTGAAAGACACCATTGTGCAATGGGCAAAGTGACCCCCAACAGTGAAGAATTATTTGTTCTAAAATGTTGAGAGGGACATTCTCCTTGATTGAACTTTATACTCCGCTGAGCCCTTTTCTTGACTTGCTTTAGTGGCTAATCTCTCTTATCTTGGCTTTAGTCCAGCCAAGTTCTAGCAAGAATCTCACTGAATCAATTTAGCGAAACTCCTTCTCTCCCTTGGTATTTGATCAGATTTCTCATTTTTTGCCCAGATATCTGATCACTCTGGCCTGTTTTCAACCAGAATCCTGTTAGGTTGTTCCAACAAGAACTCCCTACCCTCAACGTCTTCTCTGAGTCATTTGCCATCTACTGACCCTCAGTCTTCCCCAACCCTGTCCCTGTTCCTCTCTCCTCCCCTCTTCCTTTCCTCCTCTCCCCTTCCCTCTCCATCTCCACTTTCCTGCAGTAAATAATCTCAGACATATTTTGTTTGTTCCAAGAAATGTTTTCCTTACCATTTAAGAATAATTTTTCTTGCTGGACATGGTGATACATGCTTGTACTCCCAGCTTGTGCAGATAGAGGAAGGTCAGCCTGAACTGTGTGGAAAGTTCCTAGCCCATCTAGTCTACACAATGAGACTCCATCTCAAAAAGTCAAAAAAGAAAAAATGTTTTCCTCCTTTTCAGTATCAGTAGTTCAGAGGTCTAAAAATCCTGAGCTAGAGTAATGTTTGGGGGCCAGAGAGACAGCTTAGCAGTTAAGAGCATTTTCTGCTCTGGCAGAGGACCTGGGACCAGTTTTCATCAGCCACATGGTGACGCACAATGGTCTGAACTCCAATTCTAGGTGATCTACATCCTCTTTTGACTTCCATGGGCATTACACACATGTGGTACATATATGTACATGCAGTCAAGACACTCATACATAAGAATGACTAAATATTTAGGAGAAACGTGATAATGTTTAGTTGATATAATTCATTCAGGGAACACCTCTCCGGCGCCTTCTTCCCTCTTAAAGCTACACTGTTTAGTGGGGAAGGGGCGTGGAAAGCACAAAGGAGTTGGAAGAACACTTGTTTTAGGAACTTGGAAGAGGCTGTTTGCAAAGACATTTTCCTCAGAGCCTGAGGGTATAGCTCAGTGGCCTGCATGCAGCTCGTATTTAGGACAGGGGCTTAACCTCCCTCCCCTGAGGAGAGAAGGCTTTTCCTTCTGAGAGTGTCAGGGTAGGGCAGTTTGGATAGGATGAGTGAGCTGTGTTTGACCCTGGTCTTAACTCCCTGGTATTCTAAAGTGAGGTAATGTTGCCTGACTGTTTCTGACTTCATTATCAACTTCCCTTCATCCCCAATATCAGCTTCCTTAAAAGTTGGGCCCTTGCAATCTCTAATTCAAAATGTGATGCTTAAAGGTAAAATATGGACTTCTTGAGATGTACCTAGATAGTTATTACACAATATATAGAAGTGAGAAGGGTAGCACACCCAATTCTTGTTTTAGATGTGACTTGAGAGAGCACGTGTGCACACAGAGCCTGAGACCATGGACCTGTGTCTTGGGATAGTAGTCCAGCTGAGAGATCACTGATGGCCCAGGTGAGGTGCTGGACACTGTGATCTCAGGATCTAAGGCAAGAGAATTCCAAATCTGAGGATAATTTGTCTGAAAACAAAACAAATAAAAGGCATTTTTGTTGGTAGAGGAGAGGCAAGAGAAAGCGAAAGACAAAGGGGACACTTTCAAATGTTCCTTCAGTGGCCTGTTTATGTACTTGGGTCCCAGGCCTGCTCTTCTTTGTCTGTTTCCTTCCTGAGAGCAAGAACCTTGGTACCTGTTCTAGTCTGTGAGACTAGACATTGATCAGTACTCCCTTCGCTGTACAAAACTTGATCCTGTGGCTTGCCTAAGTGATTTAAATTCTCTTCCAAACTACATGTGCTCAGTACCAGTACAGCCCTCAGACCACTGCAGCTGCCGGATCTACACCTGTGCTTTTCTTTAATGGCCTAGTTCTGACTTGATAAAGTAAGAACAATTACTGATGGCCAGTGTCCTGTGCATGCTCCATAGAATGTCACTCTTAATTCCTTGCGTTTTCTATAAAACCTCATTTTCTTCATTTTGATTGTTTGGAAGTTATTAGAATTAGAGCAGCCCCTGCTACTGTTTATAGGTTTCCAGCTATTTCAGGTGGCAGAAGGACTTTATGGTCACTACGAGGCCATTATGAGAGGCTATTTTAATGACTTGTAATTGCCAGTGTAGAAAATGGCCATAGGACATGGAGAAATTTAAAAATTTATACAGAGAAAGGAGACGGCCACACACAAAAAATTTTAATTAGTAACAATGGGAACCTGGTGGCCAGTTTTAATTTTTTTCTAGTTCCCCAAAAGACCATTTTGATTTGACAGCAACTAAATAAATAAAACAACAGCTAAGTAACTGGGTAGAGCCTGCTAATTTATATTTGTTATTAAGTTACAAGACATAGAAAAATATATTTACCCCCTCCTGAGGTATATTGAGGTCAATCATTTTACTCAAGTAAAAAGCCCTTCACTTTAAACAAAAATTAAAGTATTTAGGTACCATATACAATACTGTAAAATCAAGGCCTAAGGGGAGATGGTCTGCTTGGCTTAAATCCTCATTCCTTCCTTTCTCCTTTGGAACAAGTCATTTGGCCTCGTTGCTCAGTCCCCTCAACTATAAACTGGGAAATAATGGTCTAGTATCTATCTCCTAGGGCTGTTGTGAGGACTGTGCTAGTTTACATGTACAGCACTTAAGCTGGTTAGCTACTGCTGGAGTCTTATCTATTATTACTTATTCTATTGTTTATTGTGGCCTTGGAGTTAAGGACCTAATCTTGCTTATGTTATTATCAATGTTTTCAAGGCAGTAAGTGCAGACATTCCCAGAAGGAAAAACCTAAGCCTCATGCTGTGAGGTATTGTCAGTCACAGGATGACTGAAATTGTAGGTGACACTGGATATTTTTCAGTAGATTGCCCACCATGGATACAGCACTTGTGTGTCTTGTATTCAATGCTTGTTTAGCTGGCAGAGTGCCACGGCACTAGAAAGTCCTGCTGCCTCTGCCCTGAGTGTCTCAGGGATGTAGGCTGACATGACATCAGTCAGAGTCAGGTTTTCACTATGCAGATATAGATTTGTAAATATAAAGATCATAGGAGTGCAGAACCCCATGGGGTTTAGATTTGGTGTGGAGAGCGAAGTACACAGAATTTAAATTTCAGTGATGCCAGCAGTAATAAAGGCAGTTTAAACATTCAAAGTCAAGTTAGTTTGTAGAATAAACTGCCCAGGCATGGAGGAGGGACTTTCCTTAATTTAGGCTGTAGACATGAATTTAGAAGCTTTAAACATTTGTAAGAAGTATATCGTTGCTATTTTGATATACAGAACAATAAAATGTGCTTACCTGAAACACCAGAGACAATTTCTAAAGTTTTATCTTCAAATTCGCCTGCATATTTTGTATGTGTTTTATACACATACAAAATAATGTGATCATCTTAAAAGCAAATGGTGGAAAGAGACTATGAGTTTATTTGTCTTTTTCTTAAGATTTCTTTATTTTTAGTTTATTTGTATCAATGTTTCCTGCATGTATGTCTGTGCACCACATACATGTCTGGTGCCCACAGAGGCCAGAAGAGGACATCCGATCTTCTGGAACTAGAGTTACTGATATTTCTGTATTGCCACATGGGTCCTCACTCACAGAGCCATCTTTTCAGCCCCAAATTTCTTTTTTATTAAGTAAAAATAAAGCTCCTTTCTTTGAAAGTGGGTTTTAAACAACTACACAAGTGTGAAGCAGCATTATGCCAATTAATATTCTGTTTTGTTTTGGTGTTTTGGTGCAGGCAGTCAAACCTCTGGCCTCACACGAGCCAGGCAAGTGCTGTGTCACTGGGCTTGTGACACCTTCAGCCTTTTGTAGTCAATCTTTCAGAAGAGAGAAACAAATATTCCATTGATCCTTATGCTGTCATTTGTGAGGCTGGTTTTCTACACCAGCAGAAAAATTTGATTAATTGCTAATAACTGTGATAAATCCCTTGAGTAATGAAATTTTTTGGTCTATCTATTTTCTCCCCGTTATACAAACAAATTAATAAAGTAGCTTGCTAGAACACCATAGAAAATAAATATGTGTTCTACAACAGCACAGGAGCACAGTGCTGTCCAGTGCTTACTTGGGCTCTGAGCTGCAGTGTCCTGCCATTGTTGGCAGGGTCTGAACCCTGAAAGCTCTCTCCTGTAGGCTCTTGAACTTCACTGAGTATTTGCTAAGGCACAGACTTGCAGTCTGTCACCACTAATACAAAGGTGGATATGAAGTCAATCCATCATTAAACCTTTTACTTTGGTTTTGATAAGTCTTGCTTGGCTTTCTAGTTACCTAGGTAATCAGTATTAAATTACTGCATCTTAAACTGAGATAGCAAAAGAATTTGATGTGAATTTTTTTCTAAAGTGATTTAATGCTATATGGATAGACAATTATCAGTTATAAAGACAAATAATTGGAAAGTGCTATTAAATGGAACATGACATAACAAAATCCCAGCTCTATATCTTCCAAACCCATGTAAATGTCTTTCTTTTGTTTTTGGTGGGTGGTGGGTGGAGACAGGGTTTCTCTGTGTAGCCCTAGCTGTCCTGGAGCTCACTCTGTAGACTGGTATGGTCTTGGACTCAGAGATTCGCCTTCCTCTGCTTCCGAAATCTACACTTGGGAAGATCAAAGGCAGGTGTCCGGCTTCCAGTAGGCTCCAAACTGGGGTTACAACATCCTCTTCTAAGTTGTTGTGCCTACAGCTGCATGCCATTTCTGCTATCTCCACGTGCTTTTGTCTACATTGTTGGGTTCTGTTTTCTAATAGTTTCTTGAGGATTTTTGCATTTGTGTTCATAAAAAGATTCTTGTATGTAATTTTTCTGTCTTTGCTTGGTAACCTGTTATTTCTATGCAGGCCTTATAAGTTTTGAAGTATTCTTTTGCTGTTTTCTGGGGGAGACTATAGAGAATACGTGTGACTTCTTCCTCCTATGTCTGGTTAAAACCCACCAGTGAACCTATCCGTATGTGGTCCTCTCTGATTTGGCAGGTTGCCAGACATTGCATTTCTTTACTATATATAAGCATACTTGGATCATCTTGCTTCGTTATGTGGGTTTTGGTAGAATTTCTTACAAGGACTTAGTTCATTTCACTCAGGCCTTCATTAACTCTATAAACATAAAGCTGTGGCTAATACCCCTTCATTATTTTCTCAGAGTTGGAGGGATCAGAAGTGATGGCCCACCCTTCATTTCCATTATCAATAAATTGTGTTCTTTATTTTTGTCTTAGTTAATGGGGCTGAGCTAAGGATTATCAATTTTATTGATTATGCCAAAAGATAGCAACTGACTTAGTTGACTTTCTCTGTAGTTTTCTGATTTTCAGTTTCATTGATTTCTGTTGAGTTTTTAAAATTATTCTTCCTCTGCTTGTGTATGCATCAGCTGTAGGTCTTTCTCCTGCACTAATGTGCATGTTCAAGGCTATAATTTCCTATTAAGCATTACTTCTGCACCTCACAGATTTAGTATTTTTTTCATTTAGTTAAAAATCTTTAAGAAATTCTCTTGAGGTTTCTTCTTTGACCTCTGTGGCTTTAGAAATGTTTAATCCCCCCATGCTTTTTGTGCATTAACACAGTTATACATTTTCCCAAAGTGCAATTACAGAATCGTTCCTACTGATAAAAACATGTGTACATTGGGCTGTTAATGGAGAGGAGGCCTGGAAAGTGAGTAAGGAAGCAAAAGTTACTGAGTCATTTTTTTTTCTGGTCAACTGTGCTTGTTTATATAGTGAACTTATGCCAACATTAAAATACCCATATAGTTGAATCACTATTAAAGTGATAACATTATGTGATATAATGGGAAGAATAATTATATTAGGAGCTAGTCCTGAGAAGCATTATTAGCTTCCTGTGGTTTAAGAAGGACAGACAAATTGTCTCAGTGGTTAGAGACATTTGTTCTTGCAGAGGACCTAGGTTTAGTTTCTAGCACAACATAGTAGATCCCAACATAGTCTCAGGGGGTTCAATGCCTTTCATTGACCTCTGTGGGCACCAAACATGCATGTGGTGCACCAACAGCCATACAGCCACTTTCTATACATGAAGCAATAGAATCTTCAACAATTAAATACAAATAGACAGTAAAAGTGAGAAAGATCTAGACAGGAGATAGTTTCAGATTAAGCTTTGTAATAAACACTGTACTCACGGATGAAAATTGAGCTAATATTTTGTAAGGAAATGTAAAGAGAATTAAAGTTTATTTCACAGATCCTTATGCACATGGCAGGTCACCTAAGCACCGCCAGAGGTTTTCTGCTTTTGGTTAAGATCAGCACTATGACATTCATTTGTATTTCTCTGTTATTTCTATTTCACCTCATAACCTGCTCCCCCTGAGAAGGTGCTGTGGGAGGGCCCATAGGTTTCCTGTTACTGGAAGTGCTGTGGACATAGACTTGTATCTCAGCATCATGATGCAGAGGCTGGAGCTGCATATGGCTCTGAGAGTAAGGATCCTAAGGGGCCTGAGTCCCACTAAACTGGAGGCAGCTTTTGGGTCTGTGGTGTATACAAACCTCAGCTCCCAACATTCAAGATTTAGTCTAGCCTGCTGCAACTGGTTGACTTAGTGTGCTGATCTTTTATGACTCTTTCTTCTTCTCAGTCCAAATACGCGAGCAGGAAGTCATCACCCTGAATTCATCCACAGTTGATCACTTCAAATGGAAAACTCAGTGGCATTGACCATGTTTAGAACGGTGTGCAACCACTGCCTTTCTAATTTTAGAACTTTTTATTACTCCTTAAGAGTCCTTTGTACTCGTTGAATGACTACGAGTCTGTTTTCTCTGTGATTATAATGGTCTGTTTTGGATGCTTCATATAAAATACTCAATAAGTGACTGTGTATGTGCCTCTTTTACTCAGCACTATGTTTTGCGGTTTATTTAGAAGTTCCTTCTGTATTTTATTCCTGTTTATGGCTGATTAATGTTTTACTATATGTATATATCACAATCTTTTTATTTATCTTTATTTAACTTGGGTTATTTCCATGTTTTGATTAGTATGAATTGAGATTCTGTGAACATTTATATATTTGGATATAGCTCGAATTACTGATTTATTTGCTTATGAAGGAACCATGAAATGTTTCATAGTAGATATACCATATTATATTCTCACTAACCATGTATGATGGTTTTATTTTACTGTATCCTCACCAACAGCTGTTATACACTTATATTCTAAATAATCATTCTTTTATGATAGACTTTCTGGTAGGTGTGGAGTAGTTTCCTGTTGCAGTTTTCAGTGTGTTTTGTCATTGATCAGTAATGTGACATTCAGATGGACACAGTGCTAGAGAGGAAGCTGAGAGTTCTATATCTGGAACTGCAGACAGCAGGGAGAGAGAGAGTCACTGGGCCTGGCTTGGGCTCTTGAAACTTCAAAGTACACCTCCGGTGACACACTTCCTTTAACAAAGCCACACCTACTCCATCAAGGCCACACTTCTGGATAGTGCCACCTCCTGGTGACCAAGCATTCAAATATATGAACCTATGAGGGTCATTCTTAGTCAAACCACCACAGTGTATCAAAAGATGTTAAGAAAGTAAGAAGACAACCAATCAAATAAGGGAAATGTTTATAAATCATATATCTGCTAAGCTATAAGTTTCCTTAACTGACTTTCATGTCTGTAAGTCTTGTTTGGGCTGAAAATGCATCCTCAGAAGCCATAGACTATCTAGCAAAAACCTCAATACCAGGCATGAGAAGCCCTCTTTTACATTATTGGTCAGGGGAGTCAAGAGACTCCCTAGGTATTATAGGCTATTGCTCTTACCCTTGGTGCCTCCCAGAGAATGAAGAAAAGGCCTGATTGCTAAAGACACCATGCACTTCAGAATTCAGAAGACCTGAACTCGATTTGACCTGAAAGCCTCCTCCCTGATGACCAAAAGGTATCAAGCAGGCATCCAGGGAGGGAAGCAACCAACAGCCCGATCCAGCTCTCATTTTTATGAACTAAAATAGCAACCAGCATGGCAGGGTCATCCTAAGGGTGTGGTAGTCATATGCATATCTTGACAGCAATCAACCAATAGCTGTCTAATCAGGCTTAAAGGCCCACACAACAAGAGAGAAATCCTGGTTATAGAAACCTAGCCAGTTCTCTTGGGCTAGTGATGCCATGGGTCTTGGAGGACAGCCTATAACCACCACTTTACTTAGCAAGATGAATTCCTAACTGCATTTTAAAGAGTTACCCTTATACTTAAAGGTAAGTGTAGCTCTTCTATCTTGTTAAAAACAAGCCTGTTTGCAAGAGATGCAGAGCGATCCAGAAAAGCACAATCAATAAAACTTGAGAGAACAGACATCATGTGCTCAGTCTCAACTGATGCATCTGTAACAACTCTTGCACTGAAGGCTCAGGAAAGAGGGGCTAGAGAATTGTAAGAGAGAAACAGGAAGTCAGCTGTGATACAGTGTCTCCTAGAAGTGCCAGGGAAGCTACATCCACGAAGTTTCAGTAACATGAGAGCCTAAACAAGATTTGATCAAGGACTGTACAGCAACAGACATACTAACATGGATTGGGGGAGATCTTCCACAGGACCAACCCTAGAGAACAAACTACAAGTAACTTAGAAATGCTGATAGTGGGAGAAATAGTCTTCCTCAGGGAAAAACCCCTACTTGGTTATCCAGTACAAAATAGTTAGTCACACACAAGTAAGATTGAACAGATTTTTATATTTAGGAATACACACACACACACACACGCACACACACACACACACACACACTCAGAGACAAAGAGAGGCCATGAATTTTAGCAAAAGCAAGGAGAAGTGCATGGCAGGAGGGAGGAAAGGAATTATTATGTGCTTTAATTAAAAAAATAAAACTAATAAAATGGAACATTTTCATTTATTTATTGAGAATTTCATATATGGTTACTAATTTACATCATTTTCTCCTCTCTTCAATTCCTGTATCCCCTGACTCTTTCTCAATTTCATGGCCTTTTATTCTGTAATTATTATTTGTTTAACAACAAACACACCCCCATATAAATTCATAAACACAGCTTGCTTAGTTCGCTTGGTGTTGTTGACATGTGCATTTGTTTAAGACTGACCACTTGTGACTGCATCACTCGTCAGGGCTCATCCCTGGAGAAGACTGATTCTCCCTCACTCATCAATCACTCATTGCCTGTAGCACTTCACCTGGGGTGGGCCTTGTGGCACTTCCTCCATCCACATGGACTGTCACTTGGTGCAATCGTTTTACAGGTCTTGTTTAGGGATCTGTATTGTTGAGATTTTACATGTGCCGACTTGCCTCCCTGGCACGAGTCTAGCAGCAGATCCTCTGACTCTTTCAGTCTTCCCACATCCTCTCCCACAATGTTCCTTGAATCTTAGACTTAGGTGTGGTATTGTAGATGGAAGAATTAGTGTTAGGCAACCTGTGGTCAGTTGTTGTGTCTTTCTGTAATGGTCTCCATCTGTGGTAAGCAGAAGCCTCTCTTAGGGATGAGAGCTACATTTACCCAGCAAAGGTGGCACGGGGACTTGAGCTTTTGTGATCAAGGCAGTGTTTTTTTTTCAAGAATGTTGCCCACAGCATGCTGTGTTGCAATCTGGCTCAGTAAGTAGACCTTTCTATACCTTCTCTAGTTGGGCCTTACATTGACAGCACTCAACTTTGTGTGTATCTTAGGCTGGCCCCTGGATGAATTACAAAGCGGCTACAGTATGTTCAGGAGTAGAACAGGTTCTATCCATTCTTTGGAACTGGAAAGCTTTCCCCAGAACCCCTTCTGTAGATGCCACATGCTTTCTTGTCTGAAATGAGTCACCCTTAACCCGTCCCTAGTAAGGGCCCACTGATCTTTAATCCTAAAGGTAGAGTTTGACCTGAGTCACTTGAGGCAGGGATGAGTTCTTGTACTGGCTAGTTTGTTTTGTCATCTTGACATGAACTGATTCATATGGGAAGAGGGGACATCAGCTGAGAAAATGCCTTCGTCAGATTGGCCTGTAGGTAAGTCTGTGCAGTATATTCTTGAACAGTGCTTGATGTGAGAAGGTTCAGGCCCTGCCGCCCCGAGCCGGTGGTCCTGGGAGGTATAAGAAAGGTAGCTGATCATGAGTCTGGAGGACAAGCCAGTAGACAGCATTCCTCCTTGGCTTCTGCTTTCTTTTTGCCTTCACGTTCCTTGCCTGCTTGAGTCCCTACCTTAGCTTCCCTCAGTGATAGACTGGGGTCAGGATGTACGCACTCTTTTCTCACCATGTTGCTTTTGGTCATGTCTTTCTCACAGTGACAGTAAGCAAACTAGGACAAAACCAAAGCCTGTTAAGAGGAAACCAAGGACAAGCTTGCTGGTAGAATGACAGTGATTTTTATGGTGACAGAGGATCTTTCACGCAATGCGCTTTCCTTTAAGCTTTTGATATGAGCTGAACAGTAGTGAAACTAAGGACCTACTTGTGAGTGTTCACAGTCATCTATACGGTATTGTTCAGGAGTGTATTCATCTACTGCAAAATGAACATGCACTGTGAGGGGCAGGTTGTCTTGCTCTTGTGAAAAATTGCATCAAGTCTAGCAGTCACACTTGAATACATGGCCTTCCCGCCTCTGCATGGAAAGCTTGATGGTGATTTGGAGCAGCTGATGATGCGGTGGCTCAGAGAGTTTTGCGCTCATCCTCATTATGTCCCCTTTTTGCTGGGGGCTTCTTTCCCATTTCATGTGGCTTTGGAGGAGAAAATAATTGTGCTCATCTATGACCTATTTCTTGCCTCTTATTCCCAGCCATGAGACCAGGCATGTGGTTTAAGCCCCACTAGTCAGGGTCCCTATTTTCTAGGCTGCAGTGATGCTTCAGGGAAGGTGTGGGATGCAGTTAGAATCATGAAAGCCATTCTTGAGATATTTTTTATGAGACAGTGCTGAAAACACTTATGGTTTTAGGATGGAAATGAAGGTCAAACAATAGCTTATTCCTGATGTCACAGAGGGGAAGGCTGTCCGTGGAGAAGGAGAGAAGAAAGCCTGTAGGCACAGGCATGATAAGTGGAGGGTAGGGTGCAGATGGGTAAGAGCAAATGAACTCCGGGCATCACAGTCCCGGTCCAGTTTTCTTGGGCCGTGAGCTGCCGTGATGTCTTTCCGGCTAGATGAGCTAAAATGTCTCCTGCTGTGTCTGTGTGAATGTGAGTCGGGTTCCTCTCACCCACCTTCCAACATCTTGATTAATTATAGGATGTATCTGAGAAGGTATCTGAGGATAGTGCTGTGATAGTCCTTAGAAGGTTCACTTTAATACTTAATGTGCTTACTGAACCCCGCCCCCCCCCCCCCCAGCCAATGCTGAAGTGCCCAGTCATGTTCAGTTCAACTCATGGCCATAAGAAAAATAGCCTCAACCTGGCAAAGGTTGGTGGTCAGTTTAAACACTGAAGGTTCTTTCTGATCAATGCTTCTGGATAAGTGAGGTGAGAGAATATTTTTTTTTTTCTGAGAAATCTATACAATGACATATGTTTTAAAAATACCTGAGGAGGCTTACTAGGTGGAGTGGAATAGTTTTTAAGTAGTTGTACTTGAGTTGCTATTGGTGAGGTTGACTTGGTGTCAGCAGTTCCTAAGAAAGCTGGGCGGTGGTGGTACATGCCTTTCATCCCAGGACTCAGGAGGAAGAGATGCATGGATCTCTGAGTTTGAGGCCAGCGTGGTCACAGACCAAGTTCCAGGATAACCAGAGCTATGTGAAGACACTGCCTCAAAAAACCAAATAAGGAAAAGAAAACCAAACCAAAAAAAAAAAAAAAAACCCCAAAAAAACCCAAGTGTGGTAGACACTTATTCTTAAGTCTAGCATTCACATACAAGAGTCCTTCCTACTTTATGCCCAAAGCAATTCTGAGAAGAATCCTAATTAAAAATATGGAGGACAAGAACAGAACTGGGAACTGAGAATCTGCTTGTTTGAGAACCAGAGGCCTCTGTCAGGCATTGCCACAGAAAAGTACTTAGAACTTTGGACCAGGAACACTGTGAGGAAGCACCTAACTAAATGGACCTGATTGGCTAAGTAGGTCAGAAGAATTGAGTGTCTTTCCCATTATCTAAGGTTTTAGTGAAGTCACAACTTTTACTTGTTTCTTCAAAGACAAATAAGGGACAAGTGCAGAGTGACAGAACAGGCCTGGTCCAATTTTAGGATGAAAATGTGAAGTTAATGTAGTAAAACAAATGTTTCAGTGTAGCAACCCTTTAAATTCTTTAACTGTATTGAAAACGTGGGCCGACACCAACCGTGTAATGACTGCATTAAGACAGGGAAATGACCCTGCTCCAGCACGCCCTGGTGTGCACCCAATGGGGTGTGGTAGTTGTCCCAGCATGCTGTGGACCGACAAGATTGTATGTTATTCGAGGGCATTGATAATAAACGGAGTGGCCACAAATAAAACTGTTCTTTCATACCCTGTGACTAGCACTGAATAATTTGGGGTTTCTAAAAATGGGAAGCCATTTGATAATCTTCCGAGTGCTGGACCATCTGCAAACCGATTTCATTTGCTTAGAGTCAGAGATGGAAAGAATCAGGAGTCAGATTTGAGAAGGCTCTTTTGACAAACTGGGACAGCTGATGCTACCCCAAGAGAATGACAGTCTGCCAAGACTTGGTCAGCAGCTTTTCTTTAAGAGTGTTTTGCCATATGGTCTCCTCCAAAAGCTAAAGATCAGGTTTCAAAGTCTAGCACATGCCCATTAATAAATCATGTTCTTGAACTCAGGGCAGGCACTACCTGCATCAGGAGGTAGAATTCAAATGAATCTCTGAGAAGTGGAGGGAAGGAATTGACCTGGGTGGTGAGTAGGTAGAGAAGGCTGGTGTGTTTTGGGAAAGATATTAATTCAATATTTACCAGGATGGCAAGGCTCCAGTGAGTTTCCTATGACCTTTGTCAGGAAAGTATTTTCACCAAATAAAAAAAGACATCTCCGTAAGAGTGCTGAATTGCAGAGATAAAAACAGTGAAATCAGTTGGGAAGAGATTTGAAACTGTGGAGATCATTTTTAAAATTTATTTACAAACCAACTTTGCTTCCTAGAACAGAAGGGACATCTTATCTTTCCAAAGGAGACATCTGTTGTGGCATTTTATTAGCATTTAAGGCAAAATTGAGACTTCTACAGTGTTGAGCAAGAGCTGGCCGATCCTAGCTGAGGTCTCCAACCTAGGTTGGCTTGCAGTGCCCGCAGCTCTTCCTTTATGCTGGGGTAGCTACACTGAGTTTTCAAGGGAAGACGTGCTAAGAGAAGGAGACTAGATATTTTAGAAGACAACTTAAAAAAGTTATGATACCTCATTTGATATTTTAAACTCCAGTTAACTTTATTACCTTCTTCTATTCAATATACATTTGTTAGTATTTGATAATTATTAGGCTGGCCTTGGATCCTGATTTCAAGCAGCCCCTCAGGTGTCTGAGACTATAGGAGTGTGTGTGTGTGTGTGTGTGTGTGTGTGTGTGTGTGTGTGTGTATGTGTCACTGTGTCCAGCTTTTAGATAACACCGGGGTAGTAAATAAACAAAAGGACATCTATGACTATTAACTAACCAATTAATTTTGAAGCTACAAGAGAAACCAAGGACTTAGTGACTGCTAGGCAAGTATTATACCACTGAGCTACACACCAGTCCTGGTATTTATTCTGAAGGTTCTAATGGCTGATAAGAAAGCTCCATCGCTCCTCTCATGTGAGTCTGAGAACACTCTGAGAACCAGTTTTGCCTCATCACAGAGCTAGAGGGCATCTGGAACTGAGAAGCAAGGTGCAGGCTAGAATTCATCAGAGAAACCATGTTATATATTATTTAAGCAGAAGATAGCTGTTGCAGAGCTTGAACGCAGGAGTAATGTTGAACTCAGAGTTTTTTCCTGAGGTATTTTGAGACTGAAAGAGTCAAAGGAAGACAGAATCTAGAAATAAAACCTAAAAGGACTGGTTTGAGGTAAAGGCTGGGGAGTGGCATAGGAGGGCCAAGCAGCCAGGAAGCCCTCACCTAGGCAAATGCACAAAAGGCCGGGGAGACCCAGAGAAGGAACTCGGAGAGAAAGTAGCAGCTCTGTAACACAGCATTTCCTGATTTTATGTGGTCCCGTGCTTCTGATAACTCAGTTTTAATTTACCCTTAGACTATCTAGAGGTACAGCACACTTACAAATGAAAAACAAACCCTTGGAAATGTATTGTCTAGGAGAGACAAAGCAGGGCAGACTCTGGGGGCCTTAGGTCTATGCACACTCTAATGCCGATAAGTGTCTGGAGGTCTGACCGCTGGCCAGGGCTGTGTCTTACTTGGTGGCTTTGGAGTCCTTAGCCTTTTGGCAGAATCTAGCAGTCTACAGGTTCCTCATCAGCATAGGAACTGAAGGCTGAGTTGCTGTCGCTGTAGCTTCAGTGTGGGAGAGAACATGCCGTGTGGTTGGTGCTCTCTAGGTAGTCAGCAGCATACCATTCATCCAGAACCTTTGGCAGGAAACCCAACAGTATACTTTATAGAGAGGCTCTCCAAGTCACTCTTTCATCTCTGTACTCTTAAAAGGCTTACAGTCATAGGCCAGTCCCTACTTAGTAATTTGGAATCAGAGCCCACAGAGTCCTATAACAAAGTAAGGGCTGATTCTTCTGGTTGGCTTGTGCCAGTCTGCTCTTATAGACCCTACTGTAGACCTCTTATAGACCCTTCCCGCCCTCCCCCCACCCCTCGTGAGCTCTCCCTAGAAATTATATATGACTTTGGAGAAAGAGTCCTCCTGAAACATGTGCCCCTTCCACCCCCACCCCAGGCAAATGCAAGCAGTTCTTAGATCTCTGGAATTTGGTATTATTTTTCTGAGGTATTATTTAACATTATTTGGGAAGACTGTAAGCAGCATTAGCATAGGGCTAACCTTGTACAAATGAGTGTTTAATAAATGTCACCCAAGGAAAGTAGATGAGTTAGGAAGAAAGCTTGCTCGTTAGCCATTGCTGCCACTGGAAGCATTTATTAAACTCTTTACCTTCATGGGGCACTGAGCCAGGGATGGTACAAAATACATTAGCAGATGTGGCTTGTGGCCTTGAGACCCAGGGCAGCATCTGAAAGCTCATTCTTGTGTGAAGTGTGAAATTTACCTCTGTTGTCTTTCTCAGCTGACAAACAAGTAAATCGTGGTTGGGACAAGAGTAACAGTGGGGGACAGGAGGCTGGTATGCAGGTAGACGGCATCCAGGGGCTCTGTCATTGCTCCCTGTTCCCAGAAGTTCTTTCTAATGCTGTACTGTGGTACAGAGCACCCCTAGGAATCCTATCACACTGCATCGTATACTCCCAAGGCTTTTGTGTTTGTAGGTATAAATACATTTTAAAAAGATTTACTTTTGGAATGTTGTTTTTCTCTGGCCGGAATGTAAGTTCTGAATTGGAAACATCACTTTGGCTGGAGAATGATTTACCTTTCTTTGCAGGGCATGGGCCTTTGGGGAGGTTCAGGATTTTCCTAACAGTGGGAAGTATTGTACAGCTTGACTGGTCCCTGACAAGGTTAGGAGCTGGAAGCTACGGTTTGTTCTTTCTCCTCAGGCCTCTGCTCTTCTGGTGTCCCTCACTACGATTGGCTTCCCTTAGTTTTCTCTTTTCATATGTGGTCTGAGGTCCTGCCTATTGTCAGTGATAGGAACGTTTTCTTATTTTGAGGTGATTTTAGATTTGCAGTAAATTTGATATTGCATATGGAGAATTCCTATATACACGCCCTAACCAGCTTCACTTAAGGCTAACCTCTTTTGTTCTAGGGGTCTTGCTGTTCACAGGGTGATGGGCGCATGACCTTCATCTAATTTCCAAGGAACTTTCAATCAGAGAATCTTTTCATGAGAAATTAAAAAGTTTTAAACGTTCTTCTGGTTACAGCAGTCGGGACTTACAGGTGGGGGTGACAGTGGTTGTGTTCCAGCTACAAGAACACTGAGTGAGAGGAGAATTTTGAGAGTCCTTGCTGGGACCTTGAAATACTGTTTACTGATCCTTCTGTTTGATTCGCATTTAGCAACTGTCCCATAAGTGTCGAATACCATACAGACCTCTGCAGCTACCAAGCTGAACTTGAAGATGGGTGTTTTGATTCACAGTGTACAAATGCTGTTCCAGAAGTACATGGTGTGTGGTGGCGAGCGAGGAAGGTAGCCTTGATGCCCTCCCTGCTTGTGCAGGCTTCATTAGGCCGCAGCAACTGGAAGGAACACTCTTGGCAGATGGAAATACGCTGTTCTGTTTAGTCCGAACCTGCAATTAGGATAGCTCGGGTAAATTCAGGGGACCATGCTCTGTCATTTTACCAGTGGGTGAATGCACCGCCCCCCGAAATGGAGTTAAAACAGTCGTTAAATGCAGTGATGTGCTGATTGTGTTTATCTTCCCTGAGCCATTCACTGTTCTCCTTTACCTGCCTTTTTTTTTTTTTACAGTGCATAAAATTCTTTATTTAGAACAATAAAGTATATGTATTTATAATGTAATTTAAACTTCAAACCTGCATTAAAAGGGTCAGGACAAATACCAATCTTGAAAAGCATATATACAGTATATACACAGATATATCATATTTTATAAGCTTTTTAAATTAAATCTCAGTCACAATAAGGCTAAGAAATAACTATTTCACAGTTGTCTTTTACTTTTTATATAATAATTAGAGCAGATACTACTTTGTAGAAAATAATTGTATATAGACCCTTTAAGAATGTATCGCATTCTATCGTTTAAGTGATGTTATTTGGGAAAACAATGCATATTTGATCTAGTTCCTTAAAGGTCCACACCTCTGCTTTGGTGTAAAGTATAGGTTATTGTCATTGGTATTTGTGCTTCTGCACTTTTACAGACTTCGGTAGTGCCCATAAGAGCTACTTTGTTACCTAGTGTTCCATTGGTTCATCAGTTAGGCTTTACGGTTATCAGTAGATGGTGTGTGCTATGCCTTTCTCTGTGGTCTTTCTGGAAGATGTTCTGGAAATAGGGCCATAGCTTTGTAATATATGGGAACTCCACGTCCATACCAGCAGTTTCCGTGGAAGCATTCCTTGTAATTAGTTCTTGCTCCATGCTTGTATCTGTTAAGGAACACAGACAATGTTAACCAGTTCATTTATATTTCCTTCTGTAAACTCGGACATATATCTCTCCATGTTAAGCATTAGTTGATTGAAAGTGAGTTCCCGTGAGCACAATTGAAATACAGCAATAGAAACAATCAAAGTAGCAGATGGACAGGTTTGAAAAATGTGAGGGCTCCACACCATTATGCCTAGCAGTAGGCAACCTGATGCCACACACTACGATACATTTTGTTGGTATCTGAGTCTTGTTTCCCATTAGAGATTCAAGACAAGAGACATAGGAAGTGATCTGTCAAATACAAATCTATGATCCGAATGTTCATGGCTTATTAAATCACACAACAGTCTAACACCAACAGCAGGCTTGGCAGTTAAGATACCATATGATTACCAGTGGGGAGAATATCATTCTGATGAGCTGAAAGCTTTGATTTATTTTTCTTCAATAAAATTAAAACTGCATCTATTTTTAATTCCAGAACAGTGAAGGGTGAACCTTATTTGGCAGCTCCTATTGCATGCTCAACTCATTGAGCCCTGTTGTGAGGGCTTCAAACAGTGACATCACCACACCAGTTGTGAAACAGGTAAGAACCTGGATGTCATTCTTCTCTGACTTTCCTGTGTTGCTGGGCACATGTGTTGGCTCCATTCCATTCTGTAAACAGTGCTGCAGTAAACATTGATGTCTGTTATCCCTGCAGTTGACTCAGAGTCCTTTGGGCAAGTTACTAGGGGTGTATAGCTGGGTAGGTAGATCTGTCTACTTTCAGTGTTTTTGAGAACCCTCCATACTGATTTTCCTCGTGGGTGATCTGAGGTACCATCTCATCTCTAACATATAAAAATTCCCTTCCATCTGCATTCTTGCCAACATTTGTCCTTTGTTTTCTTAAAGGATGCCATTCTGACTGATGTGAGAGACAGTCTCAATGCAGTTTCATTTTATGTTTCTCTGATGGTTAGTGATGGTGAACATTTGTTTATGTTCATTGCCCATTTACAAGTGATCTTTTGAAAGCTACCTGTACTCATTTACCGACTATGCTATTTGACTTTGTGTTTAGTTTTTTGTTATTGTTTTCTTTTTGAGCTCTTTGTATGTTCTAGATACTAATCTTCTGTCAGCTGCAAAGGTTTCCTCCTGCTCTGTAAGCTATCTCTGCACCTGAGTGGCTGCTTCCATTAATACAGAGGTTTTTTAGTTTCAGGAGGTGTCCTTTGCCTGTTGTCGGCCTCACTCCCTGAGCAGTAGGGGCTGTGTTCAGAAAGTCCTTGTCCACATGTGTTTTGAAGCTCTTGACTCCCATTCTGGAACTTGCTTCTCATTTTCTTAAGTATGTCTTTGGTGAGCATTTAAATGTTGCTATCAGACTTACTGGCCTGGTTAGCCATCATCTAGCTCTGTCAACAGCCCGAGAAGCCTTTGCCCACATCATTTGTCCTGTTTGTCACCAACTGCTTTATGGTTTTATCATTCATATTCTCATTTGTATTAGTTATCAAGTTAGCTTTTGTGAATGAGGTAGGGTTGTGGTCAAGGGTCATGTTTCTAGTTGTTCTGTCAACATTTGCTGGCATTTGTTTTTCTTTACCTGTTGGATCATGCTAGTGACTTTGTGACAGTCATGATTTTGTATGAGGAGGTCTATTTTGGGGTCACTCTATTCTGTTCTTTCGTTGTTCTTTGATAGTCTTGAACCATTTATAAAAACATTGCTGTGTATAATGTGTGTGAGTGTGGGTATGTATGTGGTGGTCATATTACAACTTCCAGAAGTTGGTTCTCTCCTTCCACTGTGACCCTCAGGTTTACACAGTGAGCATTTGTACCTACTGAGCCGTCCCTCTGGCTTATACCAATTTTAATAGTTGTTATTGTATGGGTGGCTATTCTGTAGGTCACATGGACTCATTGGACAACTTTGAAGTTTATATTTTTTGCTGTTAAAAGCAATTAAATATGTCTGGTCAGCTATTGATATCTGAAAAGAATAATTTATATATGAAATTTATATTTAGAAGTGCAATGGTACTATTTAGTACTGTAGTCTAATTTTTATTTCTCCAGCAAGTGAGAGTGCCTGCTATTTACAAGAACGTAACATGAAGGCTGTGATCAGTGCCCATGACACCCTGCTGTCTGGGAGAGACAGTTTGCATTGCTTCTGGCTAGTCAGCTTTCTGTCTCCAAATGAAATAAATGATAAATGTCATGTAGGCAGAGACAAACATTTATTCAAGGTTTGTTTTGATTTTTTGTTTCAGGGCTTTTAATGGAAGGTTGGGTGAATTCACTGCTCTGGGCATCTGGTAGAAATGCTGGGTGGCAAAAGTGGGGAACGGGTTATCACTGATGCTGGCTGCTTCCATCAGGAGCCAGGAATCCAAGCTAGAGGGGAAGAGAAAGACCAGACCTCCCTCTCTCCCTCAAGGGTGTGCTCCCAATGACCTATGGGCATTTCATAAGACCCTACCTCTTCAAATATTTACTGTCTCTCCTAGGGACCGAACTTTTAACACATGGGTCTTTAAGGGACACATTTTTAAGCCCTGGCAGCTTTTATATATCATTATTATTTTGTCCCTTTTATACACCAACCAAGGTTGTTAGAGAATTACAAAAACCTAAATCTTCAGTGGAGGGACTTTCCTAAAACTTATTATTCTCCATGGGTCTCCTAATGTGCATTTGCATGCATGTCCGCTGACAGAAAATAAGAGGTGAGTATCTGACCAGTTGTCTAAAGGCATTCAGTCAATTATAGCAACAGAACATTGTTCATAACTCAGCCTGTGTGTGCCGTGTGTGCTGTCAGATGTGAAAGGTTATCTGTCTTAAGCTTTTTTTATATGCTAACAAGAAAGGCATTTGGTTGTGTAAATGTTCCCCAAGGTACATGCTTTTATTTTATGTGGGTATATACATAAAATTATGGTGCTGTGTGAAGAGTTTGTAAATGTTTGCTGCTTTATGTGATCATTTATTCCCTTAGAGGAGCGATTTGCAGTAGAAAGGCCACCCTACATCTCAGTTTAAGTATTATGTTACTTTTCTTGGGGAAGATGGATTTTAAGGGAGAAACTGTTATTTTTGGTGAATATTTAATTTTTTCACATTTTTTTCTGTATGAACAAAATAATTCTGTATCATGATGTTTTAATATGATTGCTTGTGTTTACCATGATAAAATTAATATCTGTGATAGACTACTGGTCTGGAAATGACAGTTTTAATAAATTATTTAGTCATCCCTACAGTCTAATCAAAGTCTGATACTTCCAACTTATGTTAAGCTAGATATTGTCACACAGAGTGCAGAGGACTGTGTCTTGGATAGGATAGAGGAAGCTGTGTAATAATTGGTTCTGTAGACCTTAATATGGCTTTTACTTTATCAGTGAGTTTGAGAACTCTTTTCTGGGCTCTGTCAGTTATTATTATTATTATTATTATTATTATTATTTTTTTTTTTTTTTATTTTTTTGGTTTTTCCGAGACAGGGTTTCTCTGTGTAGCCCTGGCTGTCCTGGGACTCACTCTGTAGACCAGGCTGGCCTCGAACTCAGAAATCCACCTGCCCCTGCCTCCCAAGTGCTGGGATTATAGGCGTGCACCACCACAGCCTGACTCTGTCAGTTATTTTTAACCAAGTAAAAACTCTTTCTTTTTTTTTGGTATGAAACTTTTATTTGATTATTATCTAGTATAAATAGATTAGAACCTTTTGGAGGACTACCACCATTTATTCTTTCTTTTTTTCTATGAGGTTGTGTAAAAAAAAATCAAATAAGCAACAAACAAACACCAATAACATGAATGGCAAGGCGTTCATTCTGGTCCCAATACTGACTCCATCTTTCAATGCTGTCACAGTTTCTGGATCTCTGAGGGTACAAGGCATGAGGGCCACCTGAACCTGTTCTGTTGGATTGACTCTAACATTTTGAGGAACATTCCATTGTGACTGGACACTCTGTACTTAATCTCTTTCTAGTTCTTATGGCAGAAACCCTCTTCCTTTATCAAGGCAGTGCGGTGGGAACCTCTCCGAGTTCTCTTTAGAAATCTCCCAGGGGAAGTCCATGAAAATGTGCCAGGTTGAAAGGGAGGATAATCTCAGCTGGCTGCTGATTACTGTGCATTTCCTCAATCATTGAGTTTATTTTCCTGACGAGAAATAATCTAGAAAAGAGGCCAGAACCAAAACCAAAACCAAAACCAAGGTATAGGAGTTTAATTTAAAATGAATATCAACCTTTGGCTCTCTGTGTCGTATTACCAGTAACCTTTGATAAAGGGTGTATATACAGTTAATATGATTTCCTTCCCCAAGGTCCTGGAAATCCCTCCCTCTCTTGCTCCCTTTGTCCCTCCTTAAGTAAGAGCTGGGAGCTCACAAGCTCATGTGATTCTAAAGCAGAAATGTGTAAGTAGAGACTTTCCCTTCCATGCCTGCCTCTCTACTGTGCTCTGTGCGTTACCCTCCAGGAGAGTATGCTTGCTTTGTGGTCAGTTTGCTGTTGGGTGCTGGTGAATCTAGTCTGCCTCTTGCTGTTGAGAAACATGTTCATTTACACTGTGTCACTGTAGTCTAGGCATGCTAAATAATTGATTGGCAGGTAGAGAACAGCAAACACAGCCCCTTTGTTGCTATGGTGATACATTTGTTAAGGGGCCTGTCCATCATTTGGAGCACATGGATCTGACATGTGATTGTAATTATGGTTGGAGGAGAAAATCAACTTAGGAAGAGGTGGCCTTTGAAGCAAATGGATATGTGTTTCCAAAGGTGTTTAGGCAAACTTGTGGGATGACTTATGCTGTTCTGTGGTCTATTAAAGGCTCACTCCCAGCTAATGTGTCAGCATAGAGAATGGGTGGGTGAAGTGACAGATTTGTTTACTCGCTATCACAGTAGCATTTGATCATTTATTGCCTAGAATGGTTATTCTGTGAGGTTTACATTCTTCCCTCTGTCATCCTTGGGAGGGCTTCCAGTAAGTGGAATTAATGTTGTCTTTAGTAGAGATTCTGAGGGGAAGGACATTTCTTTTATCCTTTGTTATAAGCAAAATCTCCAAGCTATTAGAGGAAGCCACTTTGTTTGGGTACTGTTCCATCAGACAGTCATTGAGCATTTGGCTGGGAGTCCTGAAGGACTAGGGGACAAGGACACAAAGCAGATATGGTCCTGCCCCCAGGGTGGTTAGTCCCTTCTTGTCCCTGTCCATTTAGCTTTATCTCTTCCCTTTTAGTGCTGTGCTT